>SJYO01020879.1:286701-320000 GCA_006410555.1 Capra ibex
TTTTATTTTTACTTTATTTTACTTTACAATACTGTATTGGTTTTGCCATACATTGACATGAATCCACCACGGGTGTATACAAGCTCCCAATCCTGAATCCCCCTCCCACCTCCCACCCCATATCATCTCTCTGGATCATCCCCATGCACCAGCCCCAAGCATCCTGTATCCTGTATCGAACATAGACTGGCACTTCCTTTCTTACATGATAGTATACATGTCTCAATGCCATTCTCCCAAATCATCCCACCCTCTCCCTCTCCCTCAGAGTCAAAAAGTCCATTCTATACATCTGTGTCTCTTTTGCTGTCTCACATACAGGGTCATCATTACCATCATTCTAAATTCCGTATATATGTGTCAGTATACTGTATTGGTGTTTTTCTTTCTGGCTTACTTCACTCTGCATAATCGGCTCGAGTTTCATCCATCTCATTAGAACTGATTCAAATGTATTCTTTTTAATGGCTGAGTAATATTCCATTGTGTATATGTACCACAGCTTTCTTATCCATTCATCTGCTGATGGACATCTAGGTTGTTTCCATGTCCTGGCTATTATAAACAGTGCTGCGATGAACATTGGGGTACATGTGTCTCTTTCAATTCTGGTTTCCTTGGTGTATATGCCCAGAAGTGGTATTGCTGGGTCATAAGGCGGCTCTATTTGCAATTTTTTAAGGAACCTCCACACTGTTTTCCATAGTGGCTATACTAGTTTGCATTCCCACCAACAGTGTAAGAGGGTTCCCTTTTCACCACATCCACTCCAGCATTTATTGCTTGTAGACTTTTGGATTGCAGCCATCCTCCATATCTTTAATTAACCCACCAATTAATTCCTCAGACACCAACACCGTCCCCGCTTTGAATTCCCTGGATCCACTGGGGCTGGACCCAGGCACCAGAGTGTGTGTCATTGTGCACATTTAGGAGGCCACATTTAGCTGGCCCCACTGGGCCAGCTCAGTGATGTAGCATCTACCCCTCTAGCCCTGACTGAGCCTCTCTCCAAGGCACACACATCAGGGAAAAATGGCTCCAACACAGAAGTACATCCCCAAGCTGTCAGGAGCCCAAGGCTTCCTGACCATGCCCCAAACCAGAGAAGAGAGTGCCATCACACTGAGAGAAACTCAACTCCCTCTGGGCTCCTGCTCTAGCCCCTTGAGGCCCCCTCTGCCCCCAGTAGGATGGTGGCAGCCATTAGAGCATAGGAGAAACTCTAGCTTTACCTGGCTCTGTTTCTAGGTCCTACACCTCCAGCCTAGCTCCCACTAAAGTGGTGGCTGCCAGCATGCCCCAGAGAAAGATGCAGCCTGCACTCACTGAAGAGACAGCTCTCCCACTGAAGCCACTGGCTAGATGCAGATTGCATAGGGACACTCCTGCACAAGGATATGCCTTCAAGACTGGTATAGGCAATTGTTTTACTTAATTTTGTAGAGACAGAGGGAATTAAACAAAATAAGGATACAGAGGAATGTGTTTCAAGTGAAAGAAAAACAACAACAAAAGAACCTTGAAAAGACCTTAATGAGATAGGCACAATTTATCTGATAAAGAGTTCAAAGCAATAGTAAGAGAATTCTAATGGAACTGGGAAAAATAAGATGTGAACACAGTGAGAATTCCTGGGAGATTGTGAAGGACAGAGAAGCCTGGCATGCTGCCATCCATGGTGTCTCAAAGAGTCCTATGTGACAGAGTGACTGAACAACAACAAGAAAATACAGCAAAGAACTAGTCAGACTGGAAAATAAAATAATGAAATAAAACTACACTGGAGTGTATTAATAGAAGATTAGGTGACACAGAAGAATGCTTAATTAATCTGGAAGATAGAATAATAGAAATCACTCAATCAGAACAGCAAAAAGACAAACTAAAGTTTTAAAAAAATGAGGATAGTTTAAGGGACCTCTGGGACAGCATTCAACACACTCACATTCACATCATAGGTCTCATAAAGAGATGAGAGACAGGTAGGAGGCAAAAATATATTTGATGAAATTATGGCTGAAAATGTCCTGAATCTGAAGCAGGAAACAGAAATCTAGGTACGGGAATCACAGAAAGAGTCAAACAAATGAATCCCTATAAACTCACGCCTGAACATATCATGATGCCTAAACCAGATAAAGACACAGATAAAAAACCAGATAAAAAATAAAATTATATCCCTGATGAACATAGATACAAACATTCTCCACAAAATATTAGAAAACTGAATTCAGTCATACCAAAAAAAAAAAAAAAGGGATCAAACACAATGATTATATGTGATTTATTTGAGGAATTCAAGGATGGTTGAATACCCCAAAATCAATCAATATAACTCAACACTTTAGCAACATGAAAGATAAAAGTCACATGATCATTTTAATAAATGCAAAAGAAGCATTTGACAATATTCAAGACAGATTCGTAATTAAAAACTCTCAACAAAGTTGATAAAGAGGGAACATAGCTCAATAATACAGGCCATATACACAAAGCCATAGCTAATATCATGCTCAATGCTTTACTAAAACACAAAGCTTTTTCTTTAAAATCAGGAACCAAATAAGGATGTATAAAGAATAAAAGGATATACTTATATAAAAGAATACAGATGCTACAAGAAGGTAGTTTAAAGGTATTCTAATGATAGTAGAAAATATATTTTAAAGCAGGTCTTCAAAGCCAGAGATCATGACTTCTTAAATAGAAATGAGCACTGAGAAATACTGATACCTTACTAGCAGAGAATGTTATAAAATTTTTAAAAGGAAAAAATGTATAGAAATTTGCCACATTTATGACAGCATCTTAATTATCTAAATGTTGAGAGCTGAAGCTCTGTGCTCCACTTATTCCATAGCTTTCTACCCCAAAGGAGAGGCTATTAGTTTGGCTGGGTTGCAGAGTATGTTTTTTTAACTGTTATAATGTACCTGTGATTTCAAGGAGAAATGTATAGAGTTGGCTATTGTTTCATTCTTATTCTTGTGACTTCTGTACCCTTTCTCCCATTCAGGAAGATCCTGAGCTCCAGGTTTCTCCTTAAGGAGAGGGATGGGTTCCCTTAGAAGTTATTTACATTCAGTGATGCTGTGAGTAGAATCAAATAGTGGCTATTTAATTTTAAACTAATTAAAATTAGATAAAATAAAAAAATAGTTTCATTTATACTAGCCAAATTTCAAATGTACATGTGGCGAGTTGATACAGCATTTCTACCATGGATACAAATTTCATAGACAGCTCCTTAATTGATGATGTTAATGGATGATTAAGGTGTGGTGGAAAGTTCTCAAATTTAGTGTCAAAAAGACCTGAGTCTGTTGACTCTACATTTAAAAACTGCTTGATTTTGAGTATATGATATCCTTAGTTATAAAAATATCTTGAATTGCAGAGACATTAAAAATTTTTTTAAATATAAATTTATTTATTTTAATTGGAGGTTAATTACTTTACAATATTGTATTGGTTTTGCCATACATCAACATGTATCTGCCACAGGTATACTCGTGTTCCCTATCCTGAACCCCCTCCCTCCTCCCTCCCCGTACCATCCCTCTGGGTCCTCTCAGTGCACCAGCCCCAAGCATCCAGTATCATGCATTGAACCTGGACTGGCGACTTGTTTTTTAAAGAAAATAAAAATGATAAGAGTAACATACCATATGGAGTGTTCACAATGGGCAGTTTAAAATGGTTGCTAGATTAGTTTATCACTGAGTAAATGTTTCTTTGATAATCATGTTCTTAAGAGACTACACCAATTATAATTATTAAAAGTTGGTTGATGTACATTAAACATTTTAGCGATTTTTCTATTTTTAATATTAATGAAGCAATGCTTTAAAGGTTACTGATAGTTTTTTATTTTGGTTGTCTGAATATATTGAATACATAGCCTTTACCTAGCAGGCTGGAACCAAACATGTACCTCGAAAGGGTAGGATTTGATTGAGAAGAAATGCAAAGAGGAAGAAAAGGGGATAATCAGCTTCTGGGAGGCAAAAATAGCAACAGAGGATATTGCAGCAAGCCTAAATATGGAGGTGAGGGGAGAGAAAGAGAGAGAGAGAAATTGTGTTGGCCATGCTCATCATGATACAATGAGAAAGGAAAGGAAGAAGCAGTAGCAAGAGTAGGAACCCACTGAGGTCTGCTCACTCCTGGAAAGTCTAGTCATGTTAGAACTGGGGAAGGGAGGTTTGGGAGTGGATAAAAAGTGCGGGGCTATAGTTCTTCTTCTGGTTAAGCTTGTTCTAGTCTAGTACTGCCTTCTGTCTTCATAGGTCAGATTTTCAATCCTCATGTTGAAGCCATGGACTCTCTGCTTCTATTTTGTCCTGCAGGCTGACCTGGGTTTGAGAGTATGTCCATGTGGGGACTGGCACCATGACTCTGTAATTTCCACACTTGCTCCCCTTCATCCCCCTCCTCAGTTTCCTCATCTCCCTTGTCTGTTCCTTGAAACCCAAGTTGAGGTTCATTTTTTCAGGGCTATTCTCAAGGGTTTGGTGGCTCAGATGATGAAGCATCTTCCTGCAATGCAGGGGACCTGGGTTTGATCCCTGGGTCAGAAAGACCCCCTGAGAAGGACATGGCAGCCCACTCCCATATTCTTGTCTGAAGGATTCCATGTACAGAGGAGAATGGCATGATGTGGGGAGGATAGTGGGAGGGGGGTTCAGGATTGGGAACTCATGTATACCCGTGGTGGATTCATGTCAATGTATGGCAAAATCAATACAGTATTGTAAAGTAAAAAAAAAAAAAAAAAAAAAGAGAATGGCAGGTTNAAGAGGAGAATGGCAGGTTACAGTCTATGGGGTCACAAAGAGTTGGACACAACTGAGTGACTAACACTTTTACTTAACCTCATAACCTAGGAAAGAGAGATATTGAAGCAAAGGGAGCAAGCACCAGTTGAAAGGCAGCAGTGGATGGGCTAGTGTCATGATCAGAGTTAGGCTGAGATAGCGCAGGAGCCAAGGTCAGGGTGTTTCCAGGGATGGAGGGAGAAGCTGAGCTCTGAGCCAGCAACCCTGGTGGAGAGTGTTGCAGTGGCAGCCACCCAGAGCTGGGTGTCCCTGCCTGATGTTGATCTTTCCTGGACCAGGTGCGGTCTACACTAGCATGAGTTGGATTTGAGAAACTGTCCAGGAACCAGATTCTACCCTAGCACCACTTGGGGAGGGCCCCCATGCTATCTGCCTCATTTTCTCATCTCTCCAGCTCTGCCATCCCAAGATTCCAGGTCAAGTAGGATGTGATCTGACCTCATTTCTCCTTTGATCTCAGAATCTTCTTTCCCTCTTTCCTACACTCAAATTTGCCTCAATTACATTGACTTCCTATTCCTGGGGCATACCAGGCACACTCCCAGCTGAGGGCCTTTGCAAGAATTGTCACCTCGACCAGGGAAATGTTCCTTAAGGTGTCCACTTCATCACCTCCTCCCACTCTTTTCTCAAAGGTTTCCACCTTGATGAAGCCTATTCTTACCTCCTGATGCAAAATTGAAACCATTTTCTAAGGTCAGAATCCTGCTTTCCCTAACATTTTCCTTCTAACATATTAATACTATTCCATTTCCTTATATATTATGATTATTGTATAGTGTCTTTCTCCTCCTAATAGAATGATGAAGATAGAAGGTTTGTGGGGTTCACTAGTGGATGTATCCTAAGCACATGGAGCAGAGATTGGCACATAGTAGTTTCTCATGAATATTTGCAGAAGGAAGAGGATACCACTGAAGAGAACCTGGGCTTGGGGCAGACAGGTCTACCTCAAACAGCTCATGCTTAATGCAGAGAAGTGGTTGTGCCATTGACAATAAAATGGGGGTTCATTAAAAGGATCACATTGCTGATGATCTGCCACAGGTGGGGGAGATGGAGAGGAAGGTGAGGGCTCATGAAGAGAACAAAACATAGCTTGGCTCCTGCACACACTGTACTGCAAGATGGCACTCTGTTTACTTACATGGGAAATTCTCAAGGATCTCCATGGTCCATCACTTCTAAGAATACTCCTCAAAAAGATGGTGGGGGACTTAGGTCAGATAATTTTGCAAAATATACAGAGAGATATATTCACAGAGAGATCTTCTGAGAGATTTCACAGTCTCCTATTCCAGTGGGACCATCAGTTTTAATTCTTTAATCTGGTATTTCACAACATATGTGACCATGGGATTCTATGTTCCTTCTAATTTTTTCAAGCAAAGCCCCTCCTGAGCTTTTACTAAATTAACGTCTGAGATTTTACTAAATTAGTACTTTGGAAATCCAAGCTTACAAGATAAATTCCGACTCTCAGCATGGCTTCCAGGGCCTTCATGGTCTCTCCCAGTCTCCACAGGCCAGTTTCAAACATATTGAATGTTCCTTGCAGTTCTGCATCTGCTTGTGTTTCTTATTCTGTCAACCCCCACTGCCCCATGTCCAAAATCTTTCCTCAGACATTTCAAGGGCTCATTTCCCCACCCTGCCAGTGCATTTTGTCTACCCTCCATCACTGTGTGTGTTCCTACCAGTCCTGTGTCTCTGTTGTCTTGTTTTGACTTGTCTGCTATCCCTCTGGACCTGCTTCTCCCAGGCAGGTATGAAGTCAGCTCACTCTGCATCTCCAGGGCCTGTCCCATGAGTGGCTTCAGTGGACATAGGATGGGTGGAGCCAAACAGAAAGGATTCTCCTGGCTGTGCATTTACATCCTGAGGAAGGGACAACAGATGCTCCCTCCAGGTATACAAACCGTCTTGATGTCTTTAGGATCTCCCTCTTCATGGACACCTCATTGCCCTCAAATCACTGTAAGTCAGCATCCCAAACATGACTAGACCTCCCAAATGAATAATATCCAAAGGTTGTATAGAGAGTTCAGAAAATATAAACAGTTAATAAACATTTTGGCATGTGTTTGAATTTACTTGCAGTGGTAGAAATGCAAAAGTAATATGTATCAAAAACTATATATTTTCCATGCCATTTGCTTCATTACTCCTATCTTGGAATAAATTCTAAGGGAAATACTCAAAAAGATTGGAAACATTTTATGCTTCAAAGTTGTTTTTAGTATTCTTTGCTAAAGACCTTCTTAATTGTGGAAAACCGCAGAGGCAAAACTTAACAATTAATGCATAGCTTAATGAATTATAAAGAAACAGCCAACAAGGGCACCACAGGTCACTAGATGAAATACCCTTGCATCTCAGGAATCTCTGTGTTTCCCTTACCAATGACAAGGTCTCCATCCCCAGAGATAAGCACTTGTTTTTCTTCAGAGTTTGACCACCTCAGTTGGCATTCATGAACATGGTGACTTATATTGCCTGTGGGGGCTCACATCATTGAAGGCGCAGAGTTTGTGTTTTCTTCTCTGGCTTCACCCAACATTATAGGAGTTTTTTTTCTCACGTCCCTTCAGTCCAGGGGCATGCATTTGTGTAGACCAGGTAGTTAGGAGCAGAATTAGAGTTATAGGGATAACATGGGAGAAGGTATATAAGCTCCTGGCATAGTGCCCTGAACATGGTGGGAACTTATTACAGTTTCATTCTTACCCTCCCTCTTTGACATGGGCCCAACTGCATGTTGAAGCAGGATTATCCTTGCTCCCATTCTCAGTACTGATCTGCTTCACATCCTGGCACCAGCACTTCTTTCCAGCACCCTGAAATTGAGTTTTGTCCTCCTGGCCACCAGAGCAGTCTCAGAATTTTATTCTCTACTATTCACACAACTCCCAGCCTGAGAATTCCTTAGGATTTTCCTCCAGGAACAGGACAAAGCTGCCCGAGGCAGAACCCACCCCTCTGTCTCCCACTCCTCACTATTAACTAACATCCTTCATTGATAGAAGGGCGCTGCTTCACTTTTCAGTCGGTGGATCTTTACACTACAAACGGGAATGATTCAATATATATTTCAGAGGAAAAGAATACTTAAGCTTTTGGGATATTTTTTTCCCAAAGATATTGAGGGAAGAGAAAGAAAGCTGGAAAGTGGAATGTATAGTGATGGGCAGCAGGCATTGTTGGGAAGCAGGGATGCTTCCTGGCTGGTAGGGGCACTGTGGGCAGTGTGGGGCCTGGAGAAACAGCCCTGGTGTCTTTGATTTCTTAAAAAAAATCACTTTATTATCCCATTGCTCAGTTCCAAAGTCTTGTGCTGGTTTGCAAGGTGGGTCTTTTGTTATTACCATGACTGTATACCAGTCAAATTCCTGAAAATTCATATTGTTAAGGAACAGGCTTTATGGAGAAAAGTTACCAAGAGAGGTTGGCAAGAAGAGAAGGGGAATGTGATCCTGGCTCTCTCAACATCCATAGAAAGGAGTGGTCAGACCTCAACCATTTGCCGGATGCACAGAGTGGGGCTGTGCTCAAAAGAAGGATCCTGCTCCTGGGGTATTCTCACTGCTTACAGAACAAAGGGTGAGAGCAGCCTTGACAGTGAGGGGACAGGCAGTAAGAGTCCAGGTTAGGTGTTAGCAATTTTTAAGGGTTTTCTGGTTGCAGGCATCCCAGCACCATGGACTTGAGGAAGTGGGACATTTGTAAGTCCTCTGGTCCAGGGATAGAGCTAAGGATCTCATAGGAAGTTGAATTTGGCTACAGACTCTTCTGGGAGAAGGAGAAACATCTAATGTTATTTGGGGTGATGTCCAGAGTATTGAGTCTGAGCTCCAGGGCCATTTTCATTCAGTTCTGTTCCTGGCTGTCTAGAAGATGTGAACAACAGTCAACCAATGCTCACTAAGTCCATGGAATGTTTGAGAGAAACTCCTGGCATGTCACCCACAGTCACTGTCTCCCATCCTGAACCTGCACAGGTCCTGTGTCTCAGCTGTACTAGCTCAGGGGGAAGTTGGTCCTCACCAGGTTACATCAGGGGTAGTGGGAGGAGGCAGCCTTGGGTGTAAGGGCCACTGGGAACTGGGTGGTTGGCAGGCAGAGGAGCAGAATTCAATCAGGCTTGCAACTTTGAGCACTGACTGGAGTCTGGAATATCTTCTGGGGAAAGATTAGCTCAGAGACCAAGGAAGGCCCTTATCTTCAGTGATATGTAGTATAGAAATCCTCTGTTTCAGGTGGAAACTGAGTCATCCTAACATCTAGCAAATGTTTATTCAGTACCCACTCTCTGAAGGGCCTGTGGGAAGCCTAAGGACACAAGTGGAAAAGACTTCGCAGGTTTTTCCATGAAGTACAATTAATTCACGGGGAAATACACAACCCTGGAGAAACTATTTTGGTCTCTGGAAGTCGACTGATTTGAAAGACTAAGAGAAGACTCCACAACAACAGCAAGTCCAGCTCCCATGTCAGATCTCTGTTACCTTTTCCATGATCACTTCCTCCTCTCTGAGAGCTGGTTTTCTTTTCTGTAGAGTGGAGATTAGTCACCGTTGCCTCACAGGTCAGTTTGGAGACAGCCTGAGATGAATGATGGGCAGTGCTTTGGAACCTGTAGGACATTTTCTGACTCATTCTCATCCTGAGCACTCACAACTGAGCACCTGCCTGCTGGGGCTGGAAGTCTGACCTTTTTACCCACGGTGTGACCCTGAGCACCTTACTCAACCTCTGTGCACCTCAGATTTCTCATGATCCCACTGAGGATATTAACATGACAGACATCATCTAATTATTGTAAGGATTAAATAAATAATGTATTGGTTAGTGCCTAACATAAATACTCAACAAATAATACTTACTTATGGAGAAGGAGATGGCAACCCACTCTAGTATTCTTGCTTGGAGAATTCCATGGACAGAGAAGCCTGGCAGACTACAATCCATGGGGTCACAAGGAGTCGGACATGACTGAGCGACTAACACAATACTTGAAACAATCTAATGTTTATTAGTTTAATTTTAAAAGTGACACAGGAAAACAAATTGTGTCATGTTCTCTCTGGAAGATATTTTATGATGACAAAAATCATGTGATAATACACATATGATTAAATGGTCAATCTGATGTTTACAGAAAAATAGAGTATCTGTAGCACCTTTGTTTCCCACAGCCATTCTCCTAAAAGGTAGCCTTTCTTGTTTCTTACAATTAGTAGTGATTACTATCTTTTATCAAGTCTATAATTGTGTGTATATTAAGACACATCAGCATATTAAAAAGGAGAGACATTGCCAACAAAGGTCTGTCTAGTCAAGGCTATGGTTTTTCCAGTGGTCATGTATGGATGTGAGAGTTGGACTATAAAGAAAGCTGAGCACAGAATTGATGCTTTTGAACTGTGGTGTTGGAGAAGACACCTGAGAGTCCCTTGGAATGCAAGGAAATCAAACCAGTCCATCCTAAAGGAGATCAGTCCTGGGTATTCATTGGAAGGACTGATGTTGAAGTTGAAACTCCAACACTTTGGCCACCTGATGCGAACAGCTGACTCATTTGGAAAGACCCTGATACTGGATAAGATTGAGGGCAGGAGGAGAAGGGGATGACAGAAGATGATATGGTTGGATGGCATCACAGACTCGATGAACATGGGTTTGGGTAACTCTGGGAGCTGGTGATGGACAGGGGGACCTGGCATGCTGTGGTTCATGGAGTCGCAAAGAGTCAGACACGACTGAGTGAATGAACTGAACTGAACTGAACTGAACTAAGACACATCAATATTTTTATTTACTACTAAGTAACACTGATTTAAATTTGCATCCCAATTTCAAAAATATTATATATGGAAAGCCTTGTGTGTGGGGTTCTTGACATGCAGAGCCGTCCCTTCCGTCCTCTGATCCCCAAATAGCAGCAGACTTGATTACAACCTGCTTCTCGGTCTTGGGACTTAGTTCAAGCTCCTTCCCTTTGGAGGTTCTGATGGAAACACAGGAACACCTTCCTAAGAAAAATATGCACACTTGCCCAACAGCACAAGAAAGAAATAATGTGAAAACTGAGAAAGATCTCAGAAATGGGGATAAAAACTCAAAGAAACAAGAAAAAATTGGTACAAGGTACTACTTCATGCAGAAGATCAAGGTCAAATTCAAGTCATGTCATGTTGATAGTACCCTTGAAATAATGAAAACAACTCTTTCCCTCTGTGATCTTTCTCCAAAAATCTCTTGACTGATGTCTAATTGTGGTAGAACCATCAGAAAAATCACAATTGTGGAACATTTCATAAAATATCAATACCTGACTGCAAAGGTACAAACTTTTAGTTGCAAGATTCTTGAAAGCTGCTGTGAGAGTAAATCTTAAGTGACACTGGGACCAGCCCCCTCCTGGAATCTCCTTGTGAGCTGGCCTTCAAGTTGTCCCAACTCTAACCTCATCTGTTTAGTCAGCAATCAGATGGAATAGAAAACTGTCACCTGGGATCTTGGAGAAGTCTGTTGGGATGAAGAGAGAGCTCAGTGAGGTGAGTGTGTTCAGCTCCTGAGATACTTTCTCCCTTAAGAGATTGGGGGTGTGGTGTGTTAGTGCTCTCCACCCCAGGAAATATGATGCCAATATTTGTTGTGGGAAGACACAGAGACAATAACATTTACATGTGATCCAGGAAACTATGTAATGGTGGATACATGATGCCAAGTGTGCTCCAAGGGTCCTGGCATCTTTGGGTTTTGCAAGCTCTATTGGTGTTGTGAACAATTTGTAAGGATTTTCTATTTGCAGTGATTAAGTCAAATTTTCACATTTCCTATATTGTCTAGACAGTATAGAGGTATTTAGGTTAATTTCAATAAAGATACTTACTCTGAACAATTAAGAAATTACTCTGAACAATCTTTTAATGAAGATACCAATATTGAACACAATAGGAAGTGAAAGGTGGAGTCTGAGAAAAGCACTTTAACTAGATTCCAAGATGATAAGCATCCTGTGGACATATATGTAGGTTTATTTATTTGAAACACTAATAATATTACTGCTCTGGTTAAAACTTTTGATAGCTGATGTTTTATCTGATACATGTTATAAAAACCTTATAAAGAAAGAGACACACCCCAGAAAACAACTACTGCTGACTTCTGACACATCAACATTTAAATGTTCTTTATAACACAAAATACATATAAACATACCTATTTATATTTATATTTGCAATGTAAGGTGATACTACACCTTGTTCTAAAGTATATTCAGTATTTCATGTACATCTTCCAATTTAAATATATAAAATGGGCTTTACTATTTTAAAAAAATTATCTAAATAGTATCCCATCCTCTAGATAGACTATACATTATAAATCAGTATAATGTAGTGATCAAGATCAGTGATTTTTGAATCTGGCTTCAACTTTTGGATTACAACTCTGCCCATGTATTGGCTACCTGATCTTGGGAAAGTTCATTTACTTCTCAGTGTTGCAATTTCCTGGAAATAATAAAGCATTTGAAGCTAATTTTCTCAGGCCTGATTTGCATGTTTGTCTTTAAAGAACAGCCTAGAGTAAGTGCACTTTGCTTCACATCCTTGTGTTGAGACTTATGGATAAACTAGAGCAGGAAGGAGTGAGGAGGTTGTCTGAAGGAGGGTACAGTATTAAATAAAAGAAAGAGAAAGATAAAATATTTGCAAACACCTGAAGAAGGTGAGGAAATGACACATACAGATACAGGGAAGAAGAGAAATCCAGGGAGAAGCAAAGGCTCTGAGGCATGGGTATGTCTGTTGTGTTGAAGGCATAGCAAAAGCCCAGTGTCCTAAATGGATGAAGGTAAGAAGGGAGCATGAGAGATGAGGTCAGATGGTGCAGGGCCTTGCAGAGAAAGTGGAAGTCAGGGAGGAGTACTGAGCTAAAGTGATTTAATACAACTTGTATTTGAAATGATTGCTCTGGACACATGTTTGCAAACAGACTCCAAGGAGTCAAGAACAGAAACAGAGAGACTGTGAGGCTATTATAATAGTTAGGTGGGAGATGATGGTCATATTGAATTAGGTAGGTGGTGACAGATGGTTATATTGTGTGTATGTCTGTATATATACATATACGTGCATTTATAATTTTTAGGTTGCTAATTCATGTCTGACTTGCAGTTCCAAGGACTACAGCTCACCAGACTTTCCTCTCTTTCACCTTCTCCTGGAGTTTGCCCAAACTCATGTCCATTGAGTTGGTGATGTCATCCAACTATCTCATCCTCTGTTGCCCCCTATTCTTCCTGCCCTCAATCTTTCCCAGCATTAGGGTCTTTCCTAATGAGTCAACTCTTCACATCAGGTAGCCAAAGTGTTGGAGCTTCAGCTTCAGCACCAGTCCTTCCAATGAGTATTCAGGGTTGATTTCCTTTAGGATTGACTGATATCCTTGCAGTCCAAGGGAATCTCAAAAGTCTTCTCCAACATCATATATATATATATGTGTATATATATATATAATCAGTTCAATTCAGTTCAGTCGCTCAGTCGTGTCCAACTCTTTGTGACCCCAGGAATCTCAGCACGCCAGGCCTTCCTGTCCATCACCATCTCCCGGAGTTCACTCACACTCATGTCCATTGAGTCAGTGATGCCATCCAGCCGTCTCATCCTTGGTCGTCCTCTTCTCCTCCTGCCCCCAATCCCTCCCAGCATCAGAGTCTTTTCCAATGAGTCAACTCTTCGCATGAGGTGGCCGAAGTACTGGAGCTTTAGCTTTAGCATCATTCCTTCCAAAGAAATCCCAGGGCTGATCTTCAGAATGGACTGGTTGGATCTCCTTGCATTCCAAGGGACTCTCAAGAATCTTCTCCAACACCACAGTTCAAAAGCATCAATTCTTTGGCACTCAGCCTTCTTCACAGTCCAACTCTCACATCCAAACATGACCTCAGGAAAAACCATAGCCTTGACTAGACGGACCATAGTCGGCAAAGTAATGTCTCTGCTTTTCAATATACTATCTAGGTTGGTCATAAGTTTTCTTCCAAGGAGTAAGCGTCTTTTAATTTCATGGCCGCAGTCACCATCTGCAGTGATTTTGGAGCCCCAAAAAATAAAGTCTGACACTGTTTCCACTGTTTTCCCATCTATTTCCCATGAAGTGATGGGACTGGATGCCATGATCTTCATTTTCTGAATGTTGAGCTTTAAGCCAACTTTTTTGCTCTCCTCTTTCACTTTCATCAAGAGGCTTTTTAGCTCCTCTTCACTTTCTGCCATAAGGGTGGTGTCATGTGCATATCTGAGGTGATTGCTATTTCTCCCGGCAATCTTGATTCCAGCTTGTGTTTCTTCCAGTCCAGCGTTTCTCATGATGTACTCTGCATATAAGTTAAATAAGCAGGGTGGCAATATACAGCCTTGACATACTCCTTTTCCTATTTGGAACCAGTCTGTTGTTCCATGTCCGTTTCTCACTGTTTCTTCCTGACCTGCATACAGATTTCTCAAGAGGCAGGTCAGGTGGTCTGGTATTCCCATCTCTTTCAGAATTTTCCACAGTTTATTGTGATCCACATAGTGAAAGGCTTATATATAATATAATATATATGTAAAATATATTAGTATTTGTTGAGAAAGCATGGGATATGAAAAAAAGAGAATAAAACCAAGAATGACACCAAGGTTTGGTAATCAGAAGAAGAAGGATAGAGGCAACTGCACGTATGGGAAGCATGTCAAGGGAGTTCACATTTAGACATGTTAGACATCCAGATGAAGGTTTCACATAAGCAATAAGGTTCAAGTTACCAAGGTAGCCAGGAAGGAGGTGCACATTGTGGACTAGACACTCTTCCCAATACACAGACACATGCCCACACATAGCCTAATGCACATTCTTGGCCCTATACAAGATGCAAAGGAAACCTCGGGCTTGTGAGCTCCCATTCCATTCATGCTGTCTCCATGGACTCTCAACTCAGCATCCAAGATCATTTCTGACTCTCTTCTCTGTGTCCTGGTTAGTACTTGTATACAGTCCCCTGCCTGGTCTCATGTTCTCAGAAAGACACATTCCAGTCATGCAGCAGAGACTGAGGGGATTAACATGTGCACAGTCAGGAATGTCCTCTTCAAAAGCTTCAGGAGAAGAGGGGTCAGGAGTAGAGTCAATGACAGGAAGAATTCTCGTCTTACAGGGATGAGAGTTCTGACGGGGAGGGCATTTTGGGGAGGAAGTGATAGGACCATGAGTGCCCAGGGAGCTGTGGCCATGAGGGCCAAGGTAGAGCAGACCAAGGGCATGGAAGCTGGAGCAGAGCTGGAAGTGGCAGGTGTCTAAGTGATCAGGTTACATTACAAGTGTACCAGGAAGGTTGATTCTCCTGCTTCCTCCTTTATGGCATGGCTTGTGTATGGACCTCTTGGTAGACACTATAAAAGGCTCCTGGTCAAGAGAACAAGATGACGGAGTGGTGGATGTGGTCCACTACTAGGTAAGGATTGTGACTCCCAGCGAGGGAAAGGACCCTGATAGCAGGGAATCTCTCTCTATGGATACATCAAGAATACACCTTCAGACACAGAAGTGCATGCACAACAGCAGCTGAGAGTGGACAGGAGTACCTGACCAGTGGAAAAAAATATACAGAACCATGCAAAACTCTGTAAGATGAGGAACTAGGGGGAAAAACAGGAGTGTTAGTAGGACTGGACCTGCCCCCAGTAAGTGGGGGAACTGAAGCAACGGTCTGATCCCCACATTGAGGCAACTGTCTGAGTCAGAGGAAAAACATTTAAGGTTGAGAGTGAAACAGCTGACCTATGGCAGCCTAAATGGAATGAAAATCAGGCAGTCCTTGCCACAGACACACATACCCTGGACAGGAATACTGGTCTCCTGAAAAGCACAGCAGCTGGGAGCTGGAGATAAGGGACTGTGGAGCAATCCCAGGGAGAGGGCTTGTTGACTGTGGAGAGACAAATTGAGGGGATGTGAGAGAGGAGATCATGGAAATACAAGTGGAGGAAAGCCAAGCAGCCAAGGAGAAAGGTGATACTGCTGAGTCTTCTAGGGTGTGGAGTCTTTCACCGTAGCCTCTCTCTCCCCACTTGCCAGCGCTGGCAGCTGAACAATAGAGAGGTTGGCCCATCAAATGCATGACACACTAAACTACAGAGTAGGACCCCACCCAGGGTGCTCCTTTCAGTGACTGATGCGCCCGAACTACAGAGCAGGACCCCAGCCAGGGGACCCCTCTATGTACCTGATGCACCGAACAACAGAGAAGGAACCCAGACAAGGGAGCCCTCTAAGTGCCTGAACAGGTGGAGCAATGGAAAAAGACTGACCAAAGAGGCCTTCTGATTGCCAGGTACAAGAGGCTTGTAAAAAGACTCTGATAGGGCCATCATTCCTGTGGCAGAAGCAGTCTGTGTCCCTGCACACTTGGCGCTGCCAGGGTTTCTGCAAGCCAAGCAGCTGTGCCACCTTCACGCTCAACTCTCACTGGGGCAGAGCTTTTTTTTCCACAGGGAAAAAAAGTCTTGCATCTATGCTTGCAGGGTCACTTCGGTCATGTCTGAATCTTTGCGACCCTGTAGACTGGCCTACCAGGCTTTTCTTTCAGAGAGGGGGTTCTCCAAGCAAGAATACTGGAGCATATTGGCCAATACTGGTTGTCATACCCTTCTAGAGCACTATATTTCCTGCTTCCCTAGCTGCCAGCCCCTCGAGTACCTGGTGCTTCCAGAATCCCTGCAGCCTGTGGAGCTGTACTACCTCCACACCTGGCCCTCACAGGGGCAAACTCAAGTCCTCCAGGGCAGCCTCAGGAGCTAAACCTCAGTGATGACGCACATGTAGAGGTGGAAATAAAACCACAATTGAAACCCAGGGGCAATGTGGCTAAGGAGGAAGACCCAGAACCTTCCCACCAACAGTACAAGCTGCAGATTAAATCCACACAATCAATTAAACAGACTCTGTGTCTATGGAATATATGAAAGGCCACTGAGAGCTTCCACAAAAGAAAATGCACTAGCTCTGATAGCTGTGGACGTTGGAGGCAAGAACACACAGGAGTAGGACCAGATTAGAATCTGAGCTGCCCCCACAACAGGTCCAGAGATCAGCACTGTGTTGGAAGGTATCCTAAGGAGGTAAGGTGGATTGTTACTCCCAGAGAGGGAAAGGACCCTGATAGTAGTGACTTAAAAACATTTATTATTTTTATTTTTTGACTTGTTCTATAGATTCTTTTGGATTTTTCAAATTTTTTCTCTCTCCCCTCACTGTATTTGTCAATCTTATTGGCACTAAGAAGTCCAATTAAGCTTTTGAGTTTTTTTTTTTTCTCAGTCATATTTTATATTGTTATCACAAACCACTGCCTGTATGTTGGGCTTTTGCCATTTTGTGGAGTTTTCTTCTTTTTTTTTTCTTTTCTCTTAAAAACATTTTTTAAACTTAATATTATTTTTTATACATTTATTCTTTTGTTTGCCTTTCCTATTGTTCTTTTCCCCTTTCAGTTAATCTTTAATGTATATACATTTTCTTCATCTACCTCTATTTAACTTTGCATATCTATTCTTTCTTTCCTTTCCTCTCAACATATTTGTTAGATTTGTTTTCTTTGCTTTATTCCTCACTTGGCACCTTGCTTTAGTATTATTTTTCACTTTGTGCTTGTTAGTTTTGTTCTTAACTGGTAAATATAATTTTTGATTTCGTTTGCAGGTCAGTCTACTGTACTTTATTTTTGTTGGACCGACTTCAGTTTGCTCATGGGTGTATGTGTATATGTGTATATTTCATTACTTTAATTATTATTTGCCTGATTTTGTAACTTCCATTTGTCTGGGGCTCATTTTTGGTTTCTTGTTTTTGGATATTTGTTTTAATCTCACTTGATGCCATAGCAAACCACTTGTGGAATCTTAGTTTCTGACCAGATTTGAGCCCTGAGCCTTTGGAGTGGGAGCACTGACTCCAACACCCCAGACTACCAGAAAACTAACCCTAAGGAGTAGCGAATTGATAACTCACACAAAGGAAGCCACTTGAATACAAGATCCAGTATCACCCAACCACCAGTAGCACCCTGTGCTGGATGCCTCATCTAAACAACAAACCAAACAAAAATACAAACCCAATCATCTGCAGACAGGATTACTACCTCACTCAGCCAAGCTCATCAGAGGAAAAAGAAAGAAACAAAAACTCAGCACAAATCTCACCCCATATGAAGCTCACACAAACCACTGGACCAACCTTAGGAGGGCAGAAAGCAAAAGGAAGAAAGAATTCAACCTTCTTCAAGGAAAGAATTCCACTTTCCTTGAAGCCTGGGAAAAGGAGACCTCAAAAACAGTAAGTTAATGAAAATGCAGGGAAATACTGCACAAATGAAGGGACAAACACTGAAGTCCAAATAAATGAAGAGGAAATAGGCAAACTATCAGAAAAAGAATTCAGAATAATGTTAGTAAAGATGATTAAAACCATGAAAACAAAATGGAGAAAATGCAAGAATCAATTAACAAAGACCTAGAATAAGTAAAGAATAAACATACAGAGACAAACAGCATGATTACTGAAATTAAAATACTCTGGAAGGAATTGGTAGCAGAATATCTGAAGCAGAAGAACAAATCAGAGAGCTGGAAGATAAAATGGTGGGAATAACTTCTGAAGAACAGAATAAAGTAAAAGAATGAAAAGAGCTGAGGACAATCTCAGGGACCTCTGGGACCATATCAAAGACACACACATTCAAATTATAGGGGTCCCAGAAGAAGAAGAGAAAAAGAAAGGGTATGAGAAATTTTTGAAGCGATTATAGTTGAAAATTTCCCCAACATGGAAAAGGAAATAGTCAATCAAGTCCAAGAGGCACAAAGAGTCCCATACAGGGTAATCCCAAGGCAAAATATGCCAAGACACATACTAATCAAACTAACAAAGACTAAACACAAAGAAAGAATAATAAAAAGCAGAAAAGGAGAAGCAACAAGTAGCATACAAGGGAAACCCCATATGTTTATCAGCTTATCTTTCAGCAGAAACTCTGCAGGCCAGAAGGGAATGGCAGGATATATTTAAAGCACTGAAAGGGAACAATCTACAACCAAGATTACAGTATCTGGCAAGGATCTCATTCAGAATTAATGGAGAAATAGAAAGCTTTTCAGACAATCAAAAGTTAACAGCTTTCAGTACCACCAAACCGGCTTTACAACAAAAGTTAAAGGGACTTATATAGTCAAGAAACACAACAGGAGGGGAAAAAAAAAAAAAAAAAGAGCTACAAAGTCAAACCCAAACAATTAAGAAAATGGCAATAGGGACATATATATCAAGAACTACTTTAAATGTAAATAGATTAAATGCTCCCACCAAAAGACACAGACTGGCTGACTGGATACAAAAACAAGATCCATATATATGCTGTCTACAAGAAACACACTTCAGACCGAAAGACACATAGACTGAAAGTGAGAAGATGGAAAAATATATTCCATGCAAAAGGGATGCGAAAGAAGGCTGGAGTAGCAATCCTCATATCAGACAAAATAGACCTTAAAATAAAGAAGTTTATAAGAGATAAAAAAGGACACTACATAATGATCAAGGGATCAGTCCAAGAGGAAGACATAACAATTGTAAGTATCTATGCACCCAACATAGGAGCACCTCGATACATAAGGCAAACACTAACAGACATAAAAGGAGAAATTGACAGTAACACAATAATAGTAAGAGACATTAACACCCCATTCACACCAATGAACAGATCATCAAAACAGAAAATTAATAAGGAAACACAAGTCTTAAATGTTACATTAGATGAGATGGATTTCATTGATATCTTTAGGACATTCATCAAAATGCAGAATACACCTTCTCAAAGTCCACAAGAAATATTCTCCAGGATAGACCACATGTTGGGTCACAAATCAAATCTCAGTAAATTTAAGAAAATTGAAATTGTATCAAGCATCTTCTCTGGCCACAATGCTATGAGACTAGGTATCAATTACAAGAAAAAAGTGTAAGAAACACAAACATATGGAGACTATACGGCACATTTCTAAATAATCAGAAGGTTACTGAAGAAATCAAAAGGGAAATCAAAAATTTTCTAGAAACAAATGACAATGAAAACATGACAACTCAAAACCTATGGGATGTAGCAAAAGCCGTTCTAAGATGGAAGTTTATAGCAATGCAATCCTACCTCAAGAAACAAGAAAAACATCGACTAGACAACCTAACTTTACACTTAAAACAACTGGAAAAAGAAGAACAGAAACACCCCCAAAATTAGTAGAAGGAAAGAAGTCATAAACGAAAAAGAAATGAAAGAAACAATAGTAAAGATGAATAAAACTAAAAGCCTGTTTTTTGAGAAGATAAACAAAATTGGCAAACCTTTAGCCAGACTATTCAAGAAAAAAGAGAGAAGAATCAGATCAGCAAATTTAGAAATGAAGAAGGAGAGGTTACAACAGAGGATGCAGAAATATGAAGGATTATGAGACTATTATGAACAACAGTTTGGCAATAAAACGGATAACCTAGAAGAAATGGATAGATTCTTAGAAAAACTCAATCTTCCAAGACTGAACCAGGAAGAAATAGAAATTATGAACAACACAATTACAAGCACTGAAATTGAAGCTGTGATAAAAAATCTCCCAAAAAACAAAAGCCCAGGACCAGATGGCTTCACAGGAGAATTACAGGAGAATTCTATCAAATTACAGGAGAATTCTACCAAACATTTAGAGAAGAGCTAATGCCTATCCTTCTAAAACTCTTTCAAAAAATTGCAGAAGAAGGAACTTTTCCAAACTCATTCTATGAGGCCCAATCACCCTGATACCAAAACCAGACAAAGACAAGACAAAAAAAGAAAATGAGAGGCCAGTATCACTGATGATCATAGATGCAAAACTCCTCAACAGAAGTTTAACAAACAGAATTCAGCAACACATCAAAAAGCTCATACACCTTGATCAAATTGGGTTTATTCCAGGAATGTAAGAATTATTCATCATAAGCAAATAAATTAATGATACACCATATTAACAAATTGAAAGATAAAAACCATATGATCATCTCAATAGACTCAGAAAAAGCTTTTGACAAAATTCAGCACCCATTTATGATTAAAAGTCTTCAAAAAAATGGGCATAGAAGGAACCTACCTCAACACAGTAAAGGCCATATATGATAAGCCTACAGCAAACATTATTCTCAATGGTGAAAAATTGAAAGCATTACCCCTAAGGTCAGGAATAAGACATGGGTGTCCACTTTCACCACTATTATTCAACATAGTTCTGGAAGGCCTAGCTACAGCAATCAGAGAAGAAAAAGAAATAAAAGAAACCAGATTGGAAAAGAAGATGTAAAGCTCTCACTGTTTGCAGATGACATGATTCTGTACATGGAAATCCCTAAAGATAGTATCAGAAAATTACTAGAGCTAATCAGTGAATTTAGCAAAGTTGCAGGATACAAAATCAGTACACAGAAATCATTTGCATTTCTCTATACTAACAATGGAAATTCATAAAGAGGAATTAGGGAATCAATCCCTTTAACCATTGCAATAAAAAATTAAGTATCTAGGAATAAACTTACCTAAGGAGACAAAATAACTGTACACTGAAAAGTATAAGACACTAATGAAAGAAATCAAAGATGACATAAACAGATGGAAAGATATTCCATGTTCCTGGGTAGGAAGAATGAATATTGTGAAAATTACTGTACTACCAAACACAGTCTACAGATTTAATGTGATTCCTATCAAATTACCAATGGCATTTTTTTCACAGAACTAAAACAAAAAACTTCATATTCATGTGGAAACAGAAAAGACCCAGAATAGCCAAAGCAGTCTTGAGAAAGAAGAATGGAGCAGGGGAAATCAACATTCCTGACTTCAGATTATACTACAAAGCAACAGTCATGAAGACTGTATGGTACTGGCACAGAAACAGTACCAATGGAAATATAGACCAACGGAACAAGATAGAAAGCCCAGAAATAAAGCCATGCACCTATGGGTACTTTATTTTGACCAAAGAGGCAAGAATATACAGTGGGGCAAAGACAGCCTCTTCAATAAATGGTGCTGGGAAAACTGGACAGCTATGTGTAAAAGAATGAAATTAGAACACTTCAAAATACCATACACAAAGATGAACTCAAAATGGATTAAAAACCTAAATATAAGACCAGAAACTATAAAACTCTTAGAGGAAAACATAGGGAGAATACTCAGTGACATAAATCAAAGGAAGATCCTCTATGACAACTTACCTCTATGGCAGTGTTACCTCTGGTCCAAGCTGTCTTCTTTCCCCTGTCCTCTCAAGACTCCTGCTGACTCAACTCTGAACAGAAGATGCTGTCTGAACGGTCCCTGTTGTCCTCCCACAATCCTGCTCCTGAGTGATACACAGAGTGGAGCTTGAGTCCTCTTCCACTGTCATGATCTCTGAAGCTAGGGCCATACCCACCACTCTTTCTGCAGAGAGATTCCTTGTGTAGCAAAATGCGGAAGAAAGTGACCAATGTCCAATGTGGGTGGGCAGGTATCTCAGGCAGGAAGGAGAAGCACAAAGTGTCTCCACATTCCAGGCTCTATATTCTTTATCTTACCAAAGCAAAGGAGAAAAGGAAAAATATATCCATTTGAATGCAGAGTTCCAAAGAATAGCAAGGAGAGATAAGAAAGCCTTCCTCAGTGATCAGTGCAAGAAAATAGAGGAAAACAATGAATGGGAGACTAGAGATCTCTTCAAGAAAATTAGAGATACCAAGGGAACATTTCATGCAAAGATGCGCTCAATAAAGGACAGAAATGGTATGGACCTAACAGAAGCAGAAGATATTAAGAAGAGGTGGCAAGAATACACAGAACTGTACAAAAAAGATCTTCATGACCCAGATAATCATGATGATATGATCACTCACTTAGAGTCAGACATCCTGGAATGTGAACTCAAGTGGGCCTTAGGAAGCATCACTATGAACAAAGCTAGTGGAAGTGATGGAATTTCAGTTGAGCTATTTCAAATCCTAAAAGATGATGCTGTGAAAGTGCTGCATTCAATATGCCAGCAAATTTGGAAAAATCATCAGTGGCCACAGGACTGGAAAAGGTCAGTTTTCATTCCAATCCCAAAGAAAGGCAATGCCAAAGAATGCTCAAACTACCACACAGCGGCACTCATCTCACAAGCTAGTAAAGTAATACTCAAAATTCTCCAAGCGAGGCTTCAGCAATATGTGAACTGTGAACTTCCAGATGTTCAAGCTGGCTTTAGAAAAGGCAGAGGAACCAGAGATCAAATTGCCAACATATATTGGATCATGGAAAAAGCAAGAAAGTTCCAGAAAAACATCTATTTCTGCTTTATTTACCATGCCAAAGCCTTTGACTGTGTGTATCATAATAAACTGTGGAAAATTCTGAAAAAGATGGGAATACCAGACCACCTGACCTGCCTCTTGAGAAATCTGTATACAGGTCAGGAAGCAGCAATTAGAACTGGACATTGAACAACAGACTGATTCCAAATAGGAAAAGGAGTACGTCAAGGCTGTATATGGTCACCCTGCTTATTTAACTTCTATGCAGAGTACATCTTGAGAAACACTGGGTTGGAAGAAGCACAAGCTGGAATCAAGATTGCCAGGAGAAATATCAATAACCTCAGATACGCAGATGACACCACCGTTATGGCAGAAAGTGAAAAGGAACTAAAGAGCCCCTTGATGAGAATGAAAGAGGAGAGTGAAAAAGTTGGCTTAAAGCTCAACATTCAGAAAACTAAAATGGGCATCTGGTCCCATCACTTTATGGGAAATAGATGGGGAAACAGAGGACATAGTGGTTGACTTTATATTTTTGGACTCCAAAATCACTGCAGATGGTGACTGCAGCCATGAAAATAAAAGAGGCTTACTCTTTGGAAGGAAAGTTATGACCAACCTAGACAGCATATTCAAAAGCAGAGATATTACTTTGCCAACAAAGGTCCATCTAGTCAAGGCTATGGTTTTTCCAGTGGTCATTTATGGATGTGAGAGTTGGACTATAAAGAAAGCTGAGCACAGAAGAATTGATGCATTTGAACTGTGGTGTTGGAGAAGACTCTTGAGAGTCCCTTGGACTGCGAGGAAATCCAACCAGTCCATCCTAAAGAGATTAGTCCTGGGTATTCATTGGTAGGACTGATTTTGAAGCTAAAATTCCAATACTTTGGCCACCTGATGTGAAGAGCTGACTCATTTGAAAGTACCGTGATGCTGGGAAAGATTGAGAGGAGGAGAAGGGAACGACAGAGGATGTGATGTTTGGATGGCATCGCTGACTCAATGGAAACTAGTTTGGGTAATCTCCCGGAGTTGCTAATGGCCACGGAGTCCTGGCATGCTGCAGTCCCTGGGCTCACAGGACATGACTGAGCAACTGAACTGAACTGAACTACCACATGTCTTCCAAAGGTACAGTCCACCTCCGAGGATCAACAGCGTGACCAGGATAGCACCTAGGATGACTTGCCCGGGCACAGCAGTAGTCTCTTGATGCAAACCTGTTTCTCTCACACAGAGAGAATGAAGAATGTTAAGACAGGAAAGAACCTGAGATTCCCATTGCTGAAGGGAGATTGCAGGTGGAGAGGTTGAAGGGCCTGGTTTGGAAGCTGAAGGGGAGGACATGGCATTCACTCAAGCAGGTCCTGAACTGCTGCTTGATGCCAGAGATACTGAAATGAACAAGAAGCTGTCACCCATGGGGAAGACTGAGAAGATACCAGCCAAAGTCTGCCAGCCAGAGAAACTGCAGTGCAATAGAGCTTTATACTTTGTACACAGGACTTTGTGGCTTCTTCTCAGACAAAGTAATGTGTAACATGAGACTTGAGGGAGGAGTAGGAGTTTACCATCCTGGCAGGCCTTTGCATTCCAGATAGGAGGAGCACCACATTCAGAAAATGTGTCAAAAGGTCAGTCCCTAGAAGTTGCCAGTACCCAAGTGAGGCAGGTATGATGATAGAGCAGGGAGGAGACGTGGTCAAGGTGTTTTAGAGGGCTACTGCTGGTCAAGGGACTGTAGAAATTTATCTGACACTTCTGCCTTTACTTAGAAGTGAAGCTAAGTAAGAGACATGTTAAGCGAGACTGACACATCAGATATCTCTAGACACTAGGTTATTGAGGACGATTTAGACGACGAGGCTGCACACAGGATAACAAGGTCATTCATTAATTCAATAAAATACTGATTACAAGCAGAATTTGGGCGGAAGTTGTATTTGGCCCATGGATTCCAAGGAGGACAAAACGTGGGTCTTATCATCAAGGTATTCGTGTCTATGGAAGAGACAAATCTACAACAGAACATTACCACTCATTTTGGGGGTGGCTAATGACAGCTCCTTAAAGGAGGTGATGCTGGAGGGGAGGGTGAATGAGTGTAGGGCTCTGTGCAGAAATTAAAAAGACTGCTTGTTGAAAATATATTAAAGTTTCAAATCAACAGTACAGATTTTAACCAATCATTGGGCTCTTTTAAGGGCAGAGTCATATATGTGTATGCACGTTGATATCCCCATGAATCTAGCAGTGATAGAGTTTTCTTCATAGAGAATAAGACAGGAAGTCAAGGACACATGGTGAAGAAGGGCTAGTGACGGGGAAGCAGCATTTTCAGAGGTAAAATAGCTTGCAGTAGCAGGACACATTCTGAAACTACAAGCAAGGAATTTAGGTGAGTAAGGAGCTGGTAAGTGAGACCAGACATATATGCAGAGGACAATCTGAGCCCCAAATTGTAAAGAGAATCATGGAAGTCAGAATCAGAGAAAGAGCACAGAGAAATGACCCAATATGATTTATTTTCCTGAAGATCATGAAGGAGCAATGGGGAATGGGGAGAGTTATTAGAAAGTTACTACCTTGACTTCAGGGGCAAGGGATTTAAAGGTAAGCTTGTATGTGAAGATATTTAAAGGCAAAAATTATTGGATGTGTGTTCTAGATTCCTGTGTAAAGTGACTAGATGGAAGGTAGTGCTAATAACATGATGGGGAGTGAAGCTCTGAACCCCCAGACCTCAGTGATATCTGAGCTCTGAAAGTGCTCCTCCCCTCTGGCAAGTTGCACTCACCACTGGCACAGAATTTCCCAAGTTCTAAGGAAACGGTTTTCTTGTCCACCTGGTTGCTGACCACACAAATGAGGCTGGCATGGGGGTGGCTTAGGGGCAGGCTCACAGTCAGTGTGCAGGAGTTGGAGGCCAGTCCCAATGTCCTTCTCTGCTTCCACTCCTTGGGGAGGCCCTTGTTCTCTCAGGTCACATTCAGGTCTTCTGTGGCCCTGGAGGCTCTGCACTCCAGGGTGACATTGCACCAGTCTGGTGTGATGGATGGTGACATCATCAGGATCTGGGGAGAGGGCACGGGCTCTGGGGTAGGAGGCAACAAAACTATTGAGCTTCACTTATGCAGAAAACATAGCATGTCACAGTTAAACATCTATTACCTCACTGACGCCCAGGCTCATAAGGGAGCCTGTACGAGAAGAGGGTGCATTTTATGTACAAAACACAAATTTCCTAAAGATAAATATTCACCAAGAGACAGTAAAGAAAGGACCCCCTGAGTTAAACTATAAAGCACTTTATTTATTGAACAAGACTTAGAAATCATTCAGAAGAAAAAATTGCTAGATTCCACTTTCTCAAAGCCTACTATTTCTAAAAACCTGGAGTTTGTCCCAGAAGTGATAGAACCTGGGGCAGAAGGTCTTGTCCTGGTCCAAGCCCTTTCTTTGCATCTCCAGTTGAGATGATGTCTGAGGCAGCATAGCCCTCAGGGGAATGGTCTGGATAACTCTGTGAGGCCAGAGAAAGGCTCTGTGCTTCCATAAGTAGAGATATTTATGTGAGATGCAATGGTAGCAACTAGGAATGACAACTCCCAGAGTGGTTAGAACATATCAGTGATTTTGTGGTACATACAGGAAGAGAGGTGACAGATGTACAATCTAGCCTTTGCAATCACGAGGCAACCCCACAGCTGTTTTATCCATAAGAGTACGTTTCCCTTTGTAGGGAGGAAATTTATGGAAAGAAAGAGTTTGTTAAGTGGATTTATTTATCAGTGTTGCAGTGTAAATTTTCTCCTATATCTGCACAGGTTTTAGCAGCTGTATTTATGGTGTGTTTTCTGAGTGAGGCTGGTACTGGGTTAGTTCTGAGTGAGAGCACAGAAACAGAGAAAGCTAACTACACTTGGATTTCCAAATTGTGGTACGCAGAATAATGGACCCTCAAAGATGTCCATGTTTTAATCCTTGGAGGCTGTGGATTTGTTAGGTTGTATGAAAGGGGAAATTACAATGGTGGATAGAATTAAAGTTGCTGACCAGTTAACAAAACAGGAAAATATTTCTGATTATCTGGATGGATGTGATGTAGTCACAAGGGTCTTTAAAACCAAAAAAAGGCAATTATGCCAGCAAGATGGCAGGATATGACATTTGAAAACTATATACAGTCAATAATATCTTTATGAGAACTCTACAGTCCAGATGGAGCATTCTGGCATGATAGTTAAGTGCAAAACCCTAAATTAGCAGTGGTGAAAGGGTAAGAGTAGTTTTTCTTTATGTTGACACCTTAACCGCATGCCAGCATGGTTCAGGGCTGCAAAAAATACCTTGGCCTGTCACTTCTCCCACAGGTGAAAGAAAGAATGAAGTGAGAGCCCAACTTCCCCATGCTTTTAAGACACTGCCTGGGAGATCTGCCTCTGCACTCAGAACAGTGAGTAAATCAGCTGGGATGGATGATGTGTGGGTAGTTAGGAACAAGCATATATGGTAGCAGCTCACAGCAACTGGCTCACATGCCCCTGCAGAACATGTCTTGCACATCCCCACTGATGTTGATCAGTGCTACCCTATAGCAAACACCCTATGTGCCCCTGAAGCCAGTGTCCCAAATGCTCATAAAGTTGATGCCCTTGAAGTTCTTTTTGGATTTTCTAATCAATATCTTTGCTACCAAAGCCAGTTCTTAAAGAATGGAAGAGATATTGCTTATTTAAATGTACACAAATTAGTTCAAGGCTATTAGGGTCATGAAGGATCATGAAAATATGAGACTACCAAAGGAACAAAATAAATCTCTAATCACCAACCTCAAAGAAACAGAGATCTTTCAGTTGCCTAGCAAAAATATTAGTATAATTATCTTAAAGAAGCTCAGTGAGGTGCAATATAACACAGACAAAGCAATGAAATTTGAAAAACATTACCTGTACAAATGAGATGTTCAATACAGAGACAGAAAGCATAAAAAAGAAACAGAAAATTCTGGAGCTGAAGAATACAAAGACTGCATTGAACAATTCAGTAGACGGCCTCAACAGCAGAGTTGATCAGACAGGAGAAACAAATTGGCCAACTCAAAGATACTCATTTAAAATTATATAGTCAGAAAAGCAGAAAGGGAAAAGAGTGAAGAAAGCTCATGGGACACCATAGGAAATCAATATCCACATTATGGCAAGAAAGAGAAGACAAAGAGAAACAAGAAGAAAACTTATTTAAAGAAACAATGCCAGAAAATTTCCCATCTGTGGAAGTAAATACACACCCAGATTCATGAATCCCAAAGGGTCCCAAAGAGGTAGAATCTAAAGAAATCTAAATCAAGACAGACTACTTAAAACTCAAAGAAAGAATTTTGAAATCAATAGGAGACAAATATTGCTAATGAGTGCACACTATGAAAGATGTAAATTGTGACATCAATTATGTTTGGGATAAATTATAGAAATGTAGAGATTTTGTATGTAATTGAAATTAAGTTCTTTGCTTTAAACGAACAGTTATGTTTTATGTGTGTCATTATAACACCAATGTAGACACCTCAAAAAGACAGAAGGACAAGAGAAAGGAAACAAAGCATATCAATACAAAGAAATCATCAAATTACAATGAAAGTAAGGGCAAAGGATGTAACAAAAACAATAAAAAAACCAATAAAATGGGGAAAAAATAGCAAAATGAGAACTGTAAGCCTACACCTATAAGTAATTACTTTAAATTTAAATGATTAAACTCCCCAATCAAAACACAGAGTGGCTGAATAGATAAAAGAGAAAGAGGGAACTATATAGAGTCTAAAAGAGACTCATTATAGATGTAAGAGTATTATAGATGTGAGAGTATACATAGAGGTTGAAAGTGAGGGATGCAAAAACCCAGTCTATTCAAAAGAGAACAAAAAGAGAGCAGAGGTAGCTATACTTAGAGAAAATAGACTTTAAAGAAAAAACTGTCACAAGAGACAAAGTTGAATAGTTTATTCAACTGGATGATATAACAATTTATGCACCCAACATTAGCAGGGCTTCCCAGGTGGCTCAGTGGTAAAGAATCTGTCATCTGCAACACAGGAGATGTGGGTTTGATCTCTTGGTGGGAAGATCTAGAGAAGGGAATGGTAACCCACTCCAGCCTGCTTGCCTAGGAAATCCCATGGGCACAGGAGCCTGGTGGGCTACAGTCCATGGGTGGAAAAAGAGTCAGTTCAGTTCAGTTCAGTTCAGTCACTCAGTCATGTCCAACTCTTTGCGACCCCATGAATCGAAGCACACCAGGCCTCCCTGTCCATCAGCAACTCCCGGAATTCACTCAGATTCATGTTCATCGAGTCAGTGATGCCATCCAGCCATCTCATCCTCGGTCATCCCCTTCTCCTCCTGCCCCCAATCCCTCCCAGCATCAGAGTCTTTTTCTAATGAGTCAACTCTTTGCATGAGGTGGCCAAAGTACTGGAGTTTCAGCTTCAGCATCATTCCTTCCAAAGAAATCTCAGGGTTGATCTCCTTCAGAATGGACTGGTTGGATCTCCTTGCAGTCCAAGGGACTCTCAAGAGTCTTCTCCAACACTACAGTACAAAAGCATCAATTCTTCGGTGCTCAGCCTTCTTCACAGTCCAACTCTCACATCCATACATGACCACTGGAAAAACCATAGCCTTGACTAGTTGGACATTAGTCGGCAAAGTCTCTGCTTTTGAATATGCTATCTAGGTTGGTCATAACTTTCCTTCCAAGGAGTAAGCGTCTTTTAATTTCATGGCTGCAGTCACCATCTACAGTGATTTTGGAGCCCCCCAAAATAATGTCTGACACTGTTTCCACTGTTTCCCCATCTATTTCTCATGAAATGATGGGACTGGATGCCATGGTCTTCGTTTTCTGNATCAATTCTTCGGTGCTCAGCCTTCTTCACAGTCCAACTCTCACATCCATACATGACCACTGGAAAAACCATAGCCTTGACTAGTTGGACATTAGTCGGCAAAGTCTCTGCTTTTGAATATGCTATCTAGGTTGGTCATAACTTTCCTTCCAAGGAGTAAGCGTCTTTTAATTTCATGGCTGCAGTCACCATCTACAGTGATTTTGGAGCCCCCCAAAATAATGTCTGACACTGTTTCCACTGTTTCCCCATCTATTTCTCATGAAATGATGGGACTGGATGCCATGGTCTTCGTTTTCTGAATGTTGAGCTTTAAGCCAACTTTTTCACTCTCCTCTTTCACTTTCATCTTCAGACATGACTAAATACCAACAACAACCCAATATTAGAGCACCAAAATATATACAGCAAACATTGACAGAATGAAGGAATAGCAGTTCTATCATAGTATAATTGAATATCCTATTTTCAATAATGGATAGAACAAACAGATAGAAAACCAAGAAAGAAACAGCAGATTTGAACAACACTATAGAGCAAACGAACCTAACAAATATATTCAGAACATACACACAACAGAAGTAGAATAGAATACATAGTCTTCTGAAGCATGCCCAGAATACTTTCCAGGATATATCGTATGTTAGGCCACAAAACAAGTCTTAAAAGCTGACAGGACTGAGATTATTTCAAGTGTCTTTTCAACCTCAATGGAATGAAACTAGAAAAACAAATGAAAGAAAATAGAACAATTATCAAATATATGAAAATTAAGTAACAGAGTCTTGAACAATCATTGGGTAGGGAGGAAATCAAAAGGCAAGTAAAAAATTATCTTGAATCAAAAGAAATAGGAAAAATCCATTAAACTTATGGAAGGTAGCAAAAAGAGTGGTAAAAGAAAATTAATAGCAATAAACACATCAAAAATAAGAAAGATCCCAAATAAACAACCTGACTTTACATGTCAAAGAAGTTAGGAAACAAAGAACAAACCAAAAGTTAGCAGAAAGAAAGAAGTAATGAGAATTATAGCTGAATTACATAAAACAGAAACTAGAAAGATAATTATATAAAATAGAAACTAAAAAGATAAAAAAGAAAAGTTCAATGAACCTGAGAGGCTTTTTGAAAAGATAAAAAATGACAAAAAGAAAAAAGGCAGATTCAGAAAAGAAAGTGGAGATATTACAACTTATGCTATAGAATGCAAGAAGTCATAAGAGACTATTATGAGCAATTATACACAATCACTGGACAGTCTGAAAAAAAAGGCATAACTTCCTAGAAACATACAAACTTTCATGGCTGAATAAAAAAAATACTATAGGAAACTTGAGCAGTTTAAAATAACCAATAAGGACATTGAATCAGCAATCAAAAACCTCCCAGCAAAGAAAAGCCTAAAATCAGATGGAGTCAGAAGTGAACTCTAACAAACAGTTAAAGAAGAATTAATACTAATTTTTTTGAACTCTCCCACAAAATAGGAGAGGGAACACCACCAAATTCATTTAATAAGTTGTCATACTCTGATACCAAAGCTAGACAAAGTTAGAGCAGGTGCCCTAACACATACACATTCACACATGCAAACAGAGTTAAAGGCCAATATTCCTGGAATGTGAAGTCAAATGGGCCTTAGGAAACATTACTACAAACAAAGCAAGTGGAGGTGATAGAATTCAGCTGAATTATTTCAAATCCTAAAAGATGATGCTGTTAAAGTTCTGCACTTAATATGCCAGCAAATCTGGAAAATTCAACAGTGGCCATAGGAATATAAAGGTAAATTTTCTTTCCAATCCCAAAGAAGGGCAATGTCAAAAAGAGGTCAAACTACCACAAAATGGTACCCATTTCACATGGTAGGAAGGTAATGCTCAAAATCTTTCAAGCTGGGCTTCAGCAGTATGTGAACCAAGAACTTCCAGATGTAAAAGTTGCATTTACCAAAGGCAGAGGAACCAGAGATCAAATTGCCAACGTCTGTTGGATCATAGAAAAAGCTAGAGAATTCCAGAAAAACATCTACTTCTGTTTCATTGACTACACTAAAGCCTTCGACTATGTAGATCACAACAAGCTGTGGAAAATTCTTAAAGAAATGGAATGCTATACCACCTTACCTGCCTCTTGCAAAAACTATATGCAGGTCAAGAAGCAACAGTTAGAACCAGACATGAACAATGGGCTGGTTCCAAATTGGGAAGGGAGTACGTCAAGGCTATATATTGTCACCCTGTCTATTTAATTTATATGCAGACAACATTATGCAAAATGCCAGGCTGAATGAATCACAAGCTGGAATCAAGACTGCCAAGAGAAATTTCAACAACTTCAGATATGCAGATGACACCAGAAAGAGCAGAAAGAGCCTCTTGAAGAAAGTGAAAGAGAAGAGTGAAAAAGCTGGCTTAAAACTCAACATTCAAAAAATGAAGATCATGGCATCTGGTCCCATCAATTCATGGCAGATAGATGGGGAAACAATGGAAACAGTGACAGACTTTATTTTCTTGGGCTCCAAAATCACTGTGGATGGTGACTGCAGCTTTGAAATTAAAAGACGGTTGTTCTTTGGAAGGAAAGCCATGACAAACCTATACTGAATATTAAAAAGCAGAGACATCACTTTGCCAAGAGATGTCCCTCTAGTCAAAGCTATGGTTTTTCCAGTAGTCATGTATGGATGTGAGAGTTTGATGCAAAGAAGGCTGAGCACTGAAGAATTGATGCTTTTTAACTGTGGTGCTGGAGAAAATTCTTGAGAGTCTCTGGGACAGCAAAGAGATCAAACCAGTCAATCCTAAAGGAAATGAACCTTTTGGACTGGAAGGATTGAATATTTGTTGAAAGGACTGATGCTAAAGCTGAAGCTCCAGTTCTTTGGCCACATGATGCAAGAGCTGACTCACTGGAAAAGACCTTAATGTTGGGAAAGACTTAGGGCAGAAGAGAAGTGGGCAACATAGGATGAGATGATTGGATGGCATCATTGACACAATGGACATAAGTTTGAGTAAACTCTGGGGAAATATTGAAGGACAGGGAAGCCTGGCATGCTGCAGTCCACTAGATTGCAAAGATTCAGACATGTCTGAGCAACTGAATAAATACTTAAATCTCATTAAATTGCATAC
>SJYO01020930.1:0-10000 GCA_006410555.1 Capra ibex
GGGAGACTGGCTGTGGTGGTAGACTAATGCTTCCCCAAAGATGCCCACCCTGGGTCCCTGGAATTTGTGATTATGTTACTTGACATGGAGACAGAGAATTTGTGGGTGTGATTAAATTAAGGAGAAGTCAGGTGGGCCTTAGGAAGCATCACTACGTATAAAGATAGTAGAGATGATGGAATTCCAGTTTAGCTCTTTCAAATCCTAAAGATAATGCTATGATAGTGCTGCACTCAATATGCCAATACATTTGGAAAACACAGCAGTGGCCAGAGGGCTGGAAAAGGTCAGTTTTCACTCCAATCCCAAAGAAAGGCAATGCCAAAGAATGCTCAAACTACCACACAATTGTACTCATCTCATACGCTAATAAAGTAATGCTCAAAATTCTCCAAGCCAGGCTTCAGCAATACGTGAACCGTGAACTTCTAGATGTTCAAGGTGGTTTTAGAAAAGGCAGAGGAACCAGAGACCAAAAAGCCAACATCCGCTGAATCATCAAAAAAGCAAGAGATTTCCAGAAAAACATCTATTTCTACTTTATTGACTATGCCAAAGCGTTTGACTGTGTGGATCACAATAAACTGTGGAAAATTCTGAAAAGGATTGGAATACCAGATCACATGACCTGCCTCTTGAGAAATCTGAACAGGTTAGGAAGCAATAGTTAGAACTGGATATGGAACAGACTGGTTCCAAATAGGAAAAGGAGTACATCAAGGCTGTATATTGTCACCCTGCATATTTAACTTATGTGCAGAGTACATCATGAGAAACGCTGGGCTGGAGGAAGTAGAAGCTGGAATCAAGCTTGCCGGGATAAATATCAGTAACCTCAGATATGCAGATGACACCACCCTTATGGCAGAAAGTGAAGAAGAACTAAAGAGCCTCTTGATGAATGTGAAACAGGAGAGTGAAAAAGTTGGCTTAAACCTCAACATTCAGTAAACTAAGAACATGGTGTCTGGTCCCATCACTTCATGGCAAATAGATGGGGAAACAGTGGCTGAATTCATTTTTCTGGGCTCCAAAATCACTGCGGATGGTGACTGCAGCCATGAAATTAAAAGACACTTGCTCCTTCAAAGGGAAGATATGACCAACCTAGACAGCATATTAAACACAGAAACATTCCTTTGTCAACAAAGGTCCGTCTAGTCAAGGCTATGGTTTTTCCAGTGGTCATGTATGGATATGAGAGTTGGACTATAAAGAAAGCTGAGCGCTGAAGAATTGATAGCTTTTGAACTGTGGTGTTGGAGAAGATCCTTGAGAGTCCCTGGGACTGCAAGGAGATCCAACCAGTCCATCCTGAAGGAGATCAGTCCTGGGTGTTTATTGGAGAGACTAATACTGCAGCTGAAACTCCAATACTTTGGCCACCTGATGCAGAGAGCTGACTCATTTGAAAATACTCTGATGCTGGCCAAGATTGAGGGCCAGAGGAGAAGGGGATGGCAGAGGATGAGATGGTTGGATGGCATCACAGACACAATGGACATGGGTTTGGGTGGACTCCAGGTGTTGGTGATGGACAGGGAGGCCTGTCAGGCTGCCGTTCACGGAGTCTCAAAGAGTTGGACAGGACTGAGGGACTGAACAGGACTGAGGGACTGAACTGAACTGAGATAGTGTGGGGCCCTAAATGGGAAACCTTAAAAAAGAAGGGCCAGCTTTGCGGTTTAGAGCTAAGATGGCGCCTGGAGGAAGAGATGAGGGCATGGTGTAAGTTGTTTGTCAGAACTTTTGATTGGCTCTCTTGATTTCCGTGCACGTGGACAGTGCGTGATCACCATAGACTCTTGTTACACTGAAGGGCATGACGACTTGACCTTTAACGTGATTGATGCAACTATGGCATATTACAATTTGACCTTTAACGTGATTGGTGCAACTGTAGAAAGTCCCTCCCAAAACCCCTTTGCTTGCCTATATAAACCAAGAGTTTGCGACAACAAAGCAGAACTGCTTAGAGGGAACCCCTGTCGCGTCCGATTGTCTCTTGCTCACGGAGGGGCTGGGTTGGTGGACAGCAGGCTCACCTCTCCTTGGGACCCCTCAGCTTTGCTGAGGGAAGTTCCACTGCCTCTCTCTTTCTGTGGAGCGCCTCCCAACCCCCTCAAGATAGGGGCTCCATGGAATCACAAATGTTCATACAGACAGATGGAGAGTTGGTGTCAGAATAATGTATTTGAGAATAACTTCAGCTGTAATTATCTTTGAAGATGGCAGGAGCCTATGAGAGTAGAATGTGGGCATCTTCTAGAGGCTGGACAAAGCAAAGAAAGAGATCCTCTCTTAGTATCTCCAGGAAGAATCACCACAACCCAACCATCACTTTGATTTTTGCCCAGGGAGATGCATCTTGGACTTCTGATCTCTAGTCATAAAATAAATGTGTGTTCTTTTAAGCCACTAAGTGTGTACTAACATATTTCAGTAGCAATAGGAAACTCCTAGAGTGGACAGTGGTGGATAAAGAATATTTAAAGTCAGTGTGCAGGATGAGTAGTGTCAGCTGTTCCAAGAAAGGACAGGTTTTTCTGGAAGTTAACTGGGTGCTGAGTTTAAGATTCTCCCTCCAGGCTAGTCACCCTCCCTCTTAAGCCAAATGCACTTCAAGGATCAAGCTCCTCCACTCCTTGGTCTCTGGTCTGAAAAGCAAGCTGGTTGCCTTCTCCAGCCTCCCCACTCCCTGCCCTCAGGTCTAACCCAGTCTTGCTCAGTGGGAGAAAACAAACAAACCTCATTCTTCAAGCAAACACATCATCTTTCTACCCCTTATTTTGGTCATCAACTTTTTTAGAATCTTCAACTTTTGTATTCTGTATGGTGAGAAAAGGAAAAACATGGTACCTGAGAGACCATTGGGATGAAGTAAGAAGGTGCACAGAGAATACACCACATAGAACTTTGAGATATAACTCTTGTCAGCTACAAACTGCCACTTGCCATCTACCTTTACAAGGATTAAAAGCTGTAGCCTCTGATGTTCAATACCCCCTGAAAGGAGTTCAGGGTGGAGAGCAGGAAACACTGGCAGAACAAGTCTTCAGGTAGTGATGTATTTTCAGGAGCCAAATTTATGACCCGAATATCTCCTAGTAGCTAGAAAAGCACTAAAATCCTTCATGGTGACATGTGATCCTCAGGACTAACAGTAAACTTCTGCAAAGAATCTGCACTTCACCAAGACTACACATACACTGACCTTCACCCCTACCTTTGTGGAGCAAGTTCTCAGAGCTATCTGAAATGCTGCCTCCTGAGCTCCTCATTTTCCCCAAATAATACTTGAACTCACAACTCTGACACTGTGCATTTTTTAAAGTTACCACCCTGCATCTATATGCCTACACACGGAACACATACTTATGGTTTATTTNGCTTAGAGGGAACCCCTGTCACGTCTGATTGTCTCTTGCTCGCCAAGAGGCTGGGTTGGCGGACAGCAGGCTCACCTCTCCTCGGGACCCATCAGCTTTGCTGAGGGAAGTTCCACTGCCTCTCTCTTTCTGCGGAGCCCCTCCCCTCCCCCCACCCCACACAAGATAGGGGCTCCATGGAATCACAAATGTTCATACAGACAGAAGGAGAGTTGGTGTCAGAATAATGTGTTTGAGAATAACTTGATCAGCTGTTGTTATCTTTGAAGATGGCAGGAGCCTATGAGAGTAGAATGTGGGCATCTTCTAGAGGCTGGACAAGGCAAAGAAAGAGATCCTCTCTTAGTATCTCCAGGAAGAATCACCACAACCCAACCGTCACTTTGATTTTTGCCCAGGGAGATGCATCTTGGACTTCTGATCTCCAGTCATAAAATAAATGTGTGTTGTTTTAAGCCACTAAGTGTGTAGTAACATGGTTCAGTAGCAATAGGAAACTCCTACAGTGGACAGCGGTGGATAAAGAATATTTAAAGTCAGTGTGCAGGATGAGTAGTCTCATCTGTTNAAGAAAGGACAGGTTTTTCTGGAAGTTAACTGGGTGCTGAGTTTAAGATTCTCCCTCCAGGCTAGTCACCCTCCCTCTTAAGCCAAATGCACTTTAAGGATCAAGTTCCTCCACTCCTTGGTCTCTGGTCTGAAAAGCAAGCTGGTTGCCTTCTCCAGCCTCCCCACTCCCTGCCCTCAGGTCTAACCCAGTCTTGCTCAGTGGGAGAAAACAAACAAACCTCATTCTTCAAGCAAACACATCATCTTTCTACCCCTTATTTTGGTCATCAACTTTTTTAGAATCTTCAACTTTTGTATTCTGTATGGTGAGAAAAGGAAAAACATGGTACCTGAGAGACCATTGGGATGAAGTAAGAAGGTGCACAGAGAATACACCACATAGAACTTTGAGATATAACTCTTGTCAGCTACAAACTGCCACTTGCCATCTACCTTTACAAGGATTAAAAGCTGTAGCCTCTGATGTTCAATACCCCCTGAAAGGAGTTCAGGGTGGAGAGCAGGAAACACTGGCAGAACAAGTCTTCAGGTAGTGATGTATTTTCAGGAGCCAAATTTATGACCCGAATATCTCCTAGTAGCTAGAAAAGCACTAAAATCCTTCATGGTGACATGTGATCCTCAGGACTAACAGTAAACTTCTGCAAAGAATCTGCACTTCACCAAGACTACACATACACTGACCTTCACCCCTACCTTTGTGGAGCAAGTTCTCAGAGCTATCTGAAATGCTGCCTCCTGAGCTCCTCATTTTCCCCAAATAATACTTGAACTCACAACTCTGACACTGTGCATTTTTTAAAGTTACCACCCTGCATCTATATGCCTACACACGGAACACATACTTATGGTTTATTTTGTTCCTACAAATATATATTTACATTCATTGTTTACAACTTCCTTCTTCTTAAAACAAAATTGGATCAGCATAACAGAGGACCACAGAATTACTATTCTCAGCATGGAACCCAGAACAAAGGTTAAGAATGCAAGGAAGGTGGCTAAATTCCCCTACATGTCAACTAAAGAATAAAGGGTCTGCTTCCACTGATTCCTGGGCTCCCTAAGCTGTCTGGAATCATGACCTCACTTCTCCTTCAGCAGCCAGCCTGCCCATTGGTTGTCTCGGCTGGGGTGGGAGGGGAGATGAGGGGCATGGGACAGGGCCTGGGTTGGAGGAGAGGAACCGCCTTATAGGTCGTGAATGGGGCTGCGCTTATGAAAATTTTGCAGCGGAAGTGGTACACTTCTCGGCCTGTCGCTTTGCTGGTTGTGGAAGTTTTTCGCAGATACTGCTTGGATTTTATTAGAAGAGTTGTTAGGAGTGCCTGAGAGGTGCGGGAAACAGTGGGTTGCAGACGGTGGTGGAAGAGATGGGGGCAATATCAAAGTGAGCCTGTGCCCACAGTGAACATGTCTAAGGCTGGGTGGGCGGCGGGCAGAATTACTTCATAGTTACCTAGCTGGGCAGATACTGTGATCATGAAGGTGGTTCTCCTAGGGCGAGGTTCACCCATTGCACTGTGGGTGTGTTGACCTCTGAGGTTTCCCCAAATGCGGGAAACTTGACTGCATAATTTGTGGTAGTGGAGGACTGTGTGTGCGCTTTCCCCAGCTAACTATGGTTTCAATGACAGAACTATCTTCTATGGTTATGTGGGATTTCTCTGGCAGCTCAGGTGATTTGAAACACCTCCCTGCAATGAAGGAAGCCCTCGGAAGTTTTTCTCCAGAAGGAAATGGCAACCCACTTCAGTACTCTTGCTTGGAAACCCCATGGATGGAATAGCCTGGTGAGATCGCAAAAGGTAAACATGACTAGTCAAACATGTTCAGCTCAGTAGCAAATACACTGCTCCCTCAAGCTATGATGTTTTGTATTATGCGTTGTTTTATATATATATATTACAGTAGCTACTTCAGTTCAGTCTTGTCATCTCTGTAGACCCCACGGACTGCATGCAGCACACCAGGCTTCTCTGTCCATCGCCAACTCCTGGCGTTTACTCAGACTCAAGTCCGTTGAGTTGTTGATGCCTTCCAGCCGTCTCATCCTCTGTTGTCCCCTTCTCCACCCACCTTCAGTCTTTCCCAGCATCAGGGTCATTTCACATGAATCTAGGGGGTACATCAAAGGTTCTATCTTGTCAGCCTGCTTATTTACATGCAGAGTACATCACATAAAGTACAAAACTGGGTATGCAGATGACACCATCCTTATTGTCACGTGAGTGTATGTTCCTTGGTTCTTTGTCTTGTCACAACAAAGATTTGGAGCAATGAACATTAAAGCCCTTGGTGTGTCACACGTCTTGGGTCTTGGACAAACCATGTTATAGCTCTTAGGGAAATCAGCGTTACAGCTCCATTTTATTTAGAAGATAGCAGGAGAATCCAACCTCAAAGCGTGAGGGCATGCCAACCCAAAGATTTTAAGAGAAGAGAGTGGAGGAGCACATGGGAGAGGGGGAAAGAGAGAGAGAAAGAGAGAGGGAGATAGAGAGAAAGAGCACAGCACGTGGGAGAGGGAGAGAGAGAGAGTGCTTTGGCTCCTCCTTTTATATGTTTTATTCCACCTGGGCCCACCCTATGCAAATAGGGCTTGGCCAGGAGTGCTGTTTGTTCTGCCTGAAGTCTTCACTCTGGTCCTCAGACCTTCCTTTGACCTTCCTTGTTTTTTTTTTTTTTAGCCACCGCCATTTTGGACTCTTTTTCCCTGTTCTACCTACCTAACATTATGACGCCAGAAAGCAGAAAAAGTGAGAGTGAAAAAAGTTGCCTTAAAACTCAACATGCAAAAGACAAAAATCATGGTATCTGGTCCCATCACTTCATGACAAATAGATTGAGGAAACAAGGGAAACAGTGACAGACTTTCTTGACTTGGGCACCAAAGTCACTGCAGATGGTGACTGCAGCCATGAAATTAAAAGACGCTTGCTCCTTGGAAGAAACGCTACCACAAACCTAGACAGCATATTAGAAAGCAGAGACATTAATTTGCCCACAAACGTCTGTCTAGTCAAAGCTATAGTTTTTCCGTGGTCATGTATGGATGTGAGTTGAATCATAAAGAAGAGGAAAAATTGCTCAGTCTTATGAGACTCTGTGATCCCATGGACTGTGACCTACCAGGTTCCTCTGAGGCAAGAGTACTGGAGTGAGTCGCTATTTCCTTCTCCAGAGGATCTTCCGGACTTGGGGATGAAACCCAGGTCTCCTGCATTGCAGGCAGACACTTGAACCTCTGAGCCACAAGGGAAAACCAAAGGAAGTGGAGCGCCAAAGACTTGATGCTTTTGAACTGTAGTATTGGAGAAGACTCTTGAGAGTTTCTTAGACTGCAAGATTATACCAGTCACCTAAAGGAAATCAGTCCTGAATATTCATTGGAGGGACTGGCTCTGAAGCTGAATCTCCAATACATTGGCCACATGATGTGAAGAGCCAAATCACTAGAAAAGACCCTGATGCTGGGAAAATTGAAGGCAAGACGGGAAGACAACAACAGAGGACGAGATGGTTGGATGGCATTACCAATTCAGTGGAAATACGTTTGAGAAAAGTATGGGAGATGGTGAAGGGCGGGGAAGCCTGGCGTTCTGCAGTCCATGGGGTCAAAAAGAGTCGGTCACGACAAAGCGGCTGAACAACAAAACAAACCCATACTTTCCACCACTCAACACTTACAGGATTTGGCACATTTGAACAGTCCTGTTACTGCTGTAAACCGTTCTTTGTGCCTAACTTATTTGGGCTGGAAGTTCCTCCACCAGCATGGTGCAACGAGTGGGAAGGCAGATCCTTCCGACCAGAGCAAACGCTGCCGTGTCGTGCCCCCACCCCGGACTCCCCACCCCACGAAGCCGGCGGTGGCCCGCAATTCTACCCTTGGACCTGGGTACCAGGCATGGGACAGCCCGCGAAGTCCCAAGGGCTCTTCTGAGGACGTTCAGAGTTCCCGGGGCAGCAGGAAGAGGACAACTCCAAAGAGGGAAGGGGCTTTTTAAAATGTTTCCTGGCGGGAATTTTACCTCAGGGCAGAAAAGCCTAGAAATACCATCAGAGCAGGAGCATTTGAGGGAGGCCTAAAAGCCCCTCCCCGTCGCTCACCTGGAATGGGTTTCCTCTCATTCCACTGCGTCCAAAGCTGTAGAGACGGCCGCCGCCGGCGAGGCAGGCGCCCCCGCCTGGAGGTAGGGAGGGCCTGGGACCGCGCGGCTGCGAGCCGCAGGGCTCAGCTGCTGGAGAGCGACACGGCTGTGTTCCCACGGTGTAATGGTCAGCACTCTGGACTCTGAATCCAGCGATCCGAGTTCGAGTCTCGGTGGGACCTTTCCCTTTAGGCCGCACGCAGGGTCTTTTACCGGCGCAGCCGGAACTCAGTCTCCTGAAAGCGACCTGCGCCTCAGGTGCGCGCTGAGTGCACCTACTCTCCCGCCCCAGCGCCCAGCTCGTCCTGCTCTCGGGACCAGAAGGTCTGGGTCCCGCGAAGGAGGCCCTGGGCCCCCGTGCTCTGCCGCCTCCCGCTCAGCAGTCGAGGTCCGAAACCTGCTGCTCTGAGCAGCGCAGGGCCCTGGACCACGGGGAGGTGGGGGACGAGCCCGCNCTGGACCACGGGGAGGTAGGGGACGAGCCCGCGGCGGCCCCGCAGGACCCGGCCCCGCCGCCAAAGGGCGCAGCGACCGAAGCACTGCCACCCCCTGTCGGGTCACCCTGGGTCTCGAGGTAAAAGGCAGAAGCTGCGCCCACTGAGTCCTGCCCCTCGAGGGGGCTTCAGGCCGCACGTCTTGTCCCTGTGAATAAAGGCCCGGGGGCTGTGATGTCATTGACCAGCCAGGGTGACAGCTTTCCGGGCGGGGTTCCAGACCTGAATGGGAAGTACTATATTTTATGCAGGTGCCCTATTAGTCACAGTTTTGATTCATCCTATTTCAATTTATTTCAGAACTTCTCGCCCCTAAGCCTCCATTGGACACGGATAACCGCCATTAGGCTAAGACTTGATCCTTGACTCCAGGAAATCTTGTCCTTTCATCCCAAACTCAGCCAGAAAGAGGAGTCTGGGCCGTATTCCAGCGTCTGAGATCAGGGGTCGGTCACCCACGCCTTTGAGGCACTTGCAGATCTTATAGTCGGGGCCAGAATAGTGAATATATTCTATGTAGTTAGATTTGAGTTGGAAACAGCATTCACTTTTTTATCATTATAAAATTGACTTTTTAAATGTCACTTCTAGACATTGGAAGAACGATGTAACTTTGTGGAACAACCATATAGATGAAAACTATAAAACAGTATAATTTATATGTACCCTGAACAGTGACAAAAGTTTTTAAAAAGCTGCTTTCCTGAATTGTGTGATTATGGGCATTGTTGCTATTTCTTCTTATTCCAAATGATGTGGGGATAAGCAAAGGAGATTGTATGAAATCTTGTATTTCTATTACTCCCAGTCCTTAAAAACAAAAATACTGGTATACAGAAAAGAGGCAGATGAAAGATAAACATTCAATAAAGCTTGACATTCTGAATTTGAGTATATACATTCATACAAAGATGAGTATGTATTTCCTACTTCTGTCCACTGGAAATGCCTAGAAATAAACCAAATCCAGTAAGGTTACAATTTGATTTGGGAACAACATTTTGCACAAAAGGAAACCCGAGATTCTTAGAAAATGACCGAGTCCAGGTCAGGGGCAGAAAATATTCAGGATCAAAGAGAAGCACCTTGTCATAGTGTTATCAAGAAAGGTCTCAAATACTATTAGAACCTTTTCAAAAGAATTGAGGAGCCAGCTTAAAGTCACCTTCTCTGCCAAAAAAGAGATAATTTGAGTATTGATAAGAGCTATGTTGCAATAAATTGAAATACTTCATGGTGTTTGAAATTTTGAATTCATATTAGCACACAGAGGACAAAAAGAAATAAACAAATTGGTGACCACAGAGGATACTTGGAGCATTGCTCATTAAGCTGCAGTTTTCTTTACAGAGGGTACCATTGAGAAACTAAACAGTATTTAGTATTTAGGAGA
>SJYO01020965.1:0-10000 GCA_006410555.1 Capra ibex
ATCTTGCTTAATCAATTTCCATTTCTGTTTTTAGATCTTGAAGAGAATCGTTTTATTGGATGGTTTACAACATTTGTTGAGACATTTGCTTTTCTTTCCTTCTCCTTTCCTTTCTTTGTCTTGCTTTCTTCCCTTGTCTCTCTTCCTCTTTCTTTCCTTTCCTTTCTTTTCCCAGGTTTTTGCTTGATTGGACCTTTCCTGAAACAAAAGTGTTTCCACTCAGAGTTGAATATTATCCTCTCATAATCCCATTTCATTTCTCTTTTGTAGTTTTGGAATTAACCTCCTTGTCCCCTTACTAGATTTGCCACAGTTGTATCAATGTTTCTGATTTTCTTTCTCCAAGAAGCAGCTCTTGTTTTATTATCCCAACAAGTTTTATTTTTGTTGTTTTCTATTTTTGTTTCAATTCATATATACTTTCTACATTCTTTAGGATGTTTTTCTTTATAACTTTGTATTTTAGAAACTTTGTTTACATTTTTTTCTGTAAATATATTAGATTTACAATGTTGAGTTTCAGATGTATATAGGAGTGATTTAGTTATGCAGATATGTATCTATTCTTTTGTAGTTTCTTTTCCATTATAGGTTATTACATGATACTGAGTATTTCTTTTTTTTTATAGATGGTTTAGGGATTGAGCTATCTTTATTTAGCAATTTTGTCTGAATCCCAAATATTTTTATGTATACATGTTTTCTAATTGAAATTTCATTGTCTACGATTTTTGGCAAGTTGATTCCATAGATTTCACTATTTTCAGGCTGAATGTTTTCATTTATAGTTTACGGAGAAGTTTTCCTTGGAGCTCTGAGAGTATGTGTGTATATACAGTGACATGTCTATATACACATCCTTTTCAGATTACTACATGTTTTAAGATATGTAAATGTATTTTCAAAGATATTTTCTGTTTGTATGGTAAAAACATGAAATGTTTTAATTCTGGAAATTTGTTCCCCCAAATGAATATAGTATACAGAGTAACGGTACAAAACTATATTCCTTTGAGAATAATCCTTACTAACAGTGTTAGGCAGGGTGGTCGGCTCAATGAGGTGAATAACAGCGCTGGGGACCTGAGTCATGTTTCCTGTTTTCTTGAAGAACATTCCTTAACCGAATAAGGAAAGATTTCTATATGCGATAGCATAAGGAAGGCGTTGCCTGAGCTCATTCTGCCTGTCCGGTCAGGTATTGCCAAGTACCCTGTAACTGAGACAAGCAGCTGTATATAAACCGCCATACTGCTCTGTTAGGGGCTCTCGTCTGATTCCGCTGCGTTGGATGAGGCTTGAGCCCTAGCGCGCTAGAAATAAAAAATTCCCTTCTTGCCTTTGCATTACCACGGTGGACTTGTTCCCTCTCTCGGTTGGTTAAGAGATACGGGCTCGGAGCATAACCAGCCTACCGGGCAGGACACCTCTCCTGGTAGAAGGGAATAATCTCGTTAGGAGTTGAGAGCTCTGAGCACCGGTGCTAGCAGTGCAGAGGCCTAGATTAAGTCCAGGGCCCAGTATCATACTGGGGAGGCATCTAGGTGTAAAGTGAAGAGGCAAGCCCAGCGTAATGCAGGGTCCCCGGTAGCGAACCGGGAGGGCAGCTGGCACTGAGGACGTCCTGACGGTAAGACACTTGCAAGTAGAGAAGGGGTCTCTAGTGCTATAAAGGAGACTGAAAGTAATATTGAGAGTTGGAATCTGTTTGTTGTGTCGTTTCTGTGACTCTGTGTGCTGGCACTGTCCGTGTGAGTCTTGTTGTCATTGTCCGTGTTCTCTGTACCCATGGGGCAATCTACTTCTACTCCGCTGTCTCTGATGACTGACCATTTTTCTGATTTTAAGTCTAGAGCTCAGAATCTTTCGTTACTGGTGAAGAAGAGCAAATTGGTGACTTTCTGTTCTGCCGAGTGGCCCACCTTTGATGTCGGATGGCCACAAGAGGGAACCTTCAATCCCCAAATTAACCAGGCAGTTAAAGAGAGGGTGCTTACCCCTAGTCCTGCCAGGCACTCAGACCAGACTCCCTACATTCTGGTCTGGCAGGATCTAGTGAGAAACCCGCTGGAATGGCTTAAACCCTTTGTTCTCACTCCTTCTAAACGTCCTAAACCTCCCCGTCCCTCTTCCACAACTCCAACCTCGCTAAACCCACAGGTACTAGTCATGAAAGCTTCTGAAGAAAAAGAAGAAAAACAGGATGAAAAACTACCTAAGCCGGTGTTCCAGGAATCTTCTTCTCTGTATCCTAATCTGATTGACCTGGAAACCGAGTTGTTCCCACCCCCGTACGCGGATCCACATCCGCCCTTGCTTCCACAGGTTCCACAAGTTTCATCGGGAGAAGCCCAGAGGAGGGCCGAGCCCTCGGCTCCTCCTAGGGAAGGGGGCCCCGCCCAGGGAACTTGGGGAAGAGCAAGGGAAATGGCCAGCGCAGCGGAAGAAGAAGGCCCGGAAATTCCCTCCTCCACTGTTCACGCGTTTCTGGTCCAGGTGGGGCCAGCCAGAGAGGGCAGGGAATGGACATATCAGTATTGGCCCTTTGCCTCTAGTGATTTGCACAATTGGAAGACTCAAACTCCCTCTTTCTCTGAGAAACCGCAGGGTCTTATTGATGTTTTAGAATCTATCCTCTTTACTCACAATCCCACTTGGGATGATTGTCAACAACTGTTACAGGTACTTTTTACTACAGAAGAGCGTGAACGGATCCTTTCAGAAGCCTGGAAAACTGTGCCAAGGGTGGGTGGGAGGCCCACAATAGAGCCTCACCTCACTGAAGAGGGGTTCCTCTTGGTGCGACCCAACTGGGACTTCAGACGCACTGAAGGTAGGGAGCGTCTCCGAGTGTACCATCAGACTCTCATGGCTGGCCTTAGAGCGGCCGCCAGAAAGCCAACTAATTTGGCCAAGGTAAATTCAGTGAAGCAAGAGCCAAATGAGAGCCTGGCAGCCTTCCTTGAAAGGATAATGGAAGCTTTTAGACAGTATACTCCTATGGACCCACAGGCAGATGAGTCTCGAGCAGCAGTTATGCTAGCATTTGTGAATCAGGCAGCCCCCAATATTAGGAGAAAGTTACAAAAGAGAGAGAGGTTGGGTGAACAGTCCCTGCAAGTTCTAGTGAGGGCAGCAGAGAGAGTTTTCAATCATAGAGAGACCCCAGAGGGGAGAGAGGATCGCATTAGAAGGGAAGAAAGAGAATTTAGAGCTGAAGAAAACCGTAAGAACCAAAAAGAGTTGGCTCAGATATTTTCCCCTGGAATTGAAAACAAAAATAGGTTCCAAAAAGGGAAAAAGCTAGACTCAAAGACTGAGGAAAAACCTGCAAGGTGTAAGCTTGAAAGAAACCAATGTGCATTTTGTAACGAGATTGGACGTTGGAAAGATAAATGCCCCAAGAAAAACCTAAAAGAGGGGGCCCCCAAATCCCAAGAACAAGACTCCCTCTCCTGACAGTCATATCCTCTACGCGGGTGAGGATAGTGACTAGGGGGGTCAGGGCTCGACGCCCCTCCCCGAGTCCTGGGTAACTATAAATGTGGAGGGGAAACCGGTTGCCTTCATGGATACGGGAGCTCAATACTCAGGNCTCAGTCTTAAACCAAAGAGATGGACCCATGTCTAAGAAAAGTAGCTGGGTGCAGGGAGCAACCGGGACTAAGCGATGTGGATGGACTACAAAATGCATGTGAACTTGGGGACCCACCAAGTGACCCATTCTTTTCTGGTGATACCTCTGTCCAGCGCCCTTGCTGGGAAGAGATTTACTGTCTAAAGTAAATACCCAAATTCATTTCGACCACGGGCAAGTGTCAGTTTTAGATGGAACCGGGCATCCTCTTCAGGTCTTGTCTCTGGCATTAAAGGATGAATACAGACTGTACTTGCCAGAGGCCCCAGCGACAATAAGTCCTGAAGTACAGCCATGGGTTCAGAGATACCCTCAGGCCTAGGCTGAAACAGCAGGAATGGGACTGGCCAAACAGAGGGCCCCTATTATTGTGGAACTGAAAGCCAGAGCCACACCAGTGAGAGTGTGGCAGTATCCCATGAGCCAAGAGGCTCGGCAAGGAATTACTCCTCACGTACAACCCCTCATAGACGCTGGGGTCTTGAGAAAGTGCCGGTCCCCATGGAACACTCCCCTGCTTCCTGTAAAGAAGCTTGGGGGAACTGATTTTAGACCGGTTCAAGACCTGCGAGAAGTCAACAAATGGGTGAGTGGTATTCATCCTACGGTTCCTAACCCTTATACATTGCTAAGCAGCTTGCCACCAAGCTACATTTGGTATACTGTTTTAGATTTAAAAGATGCCTTATTCAGTCTGCCTCTTGCCCTTGCAAGCCAAGAGATCTTTGCCTTTGAATGTCAGGAAGACTGTGGTCAGACTCCTGTGCAGCTGACATGGGCTTGCTTACCACAGGTATTCAAAAACTCACCCACGTTGTTTAACGTGGCCTTGGATGAAGACCTCCGTGAGTATCGGGTTGAACACCCTACCATGGTTTTATTACAATATATTGATGACCTTATGCTGGCAGCGACTACAGAAAAAGAGTGGCATGAGGCAACAGGTGACCTTCTCCAAACCTTGGGGACTTTAGGTTACAGGGCCAGTGCCAAAAAAGCCCAGATCGCCAAGCAAGAGGTTATGTACCTCGGTTATAAGATAAAACAGGGCCAGAGGTGGCTAACACAGGCTATGAAAGAAACCATCCTCCAGATCCCTGAGCCAGCCAACCCTAGACAAGTGAGAGAATTTCTGGGAACTGTGGGATATTGCCGATTATGGATCTTGAGGTTTGCAGAAAAGGCCAGGCCCCTGTATGAAGGGACCAAAGAAAACAAAGACTGGAAATGGACTGAGTCAATGAAAATGGCCTTTCAGGAGCTCAGGCGAGCCTTGCTGGAAGCTTCTGCCCTTGCCCTTCCTGACCCATCTAAGCCTTTCTAATTATTTATAGGTGAAAGGCGAGGGATAGGAAAAGGGGTACTAACACAGAAGTGGGGAGCTTGGAAGCATCCCATAGCTGACCTTTCCAAGAAATTGGACCCAGTGGCAGCCGGATGGCCACCTTGCCTCCGAATCATTGCGGCCACTGCACTCCTAGTCCATGATGCTGATAAACTGACTTATGGACAGAGACTCTTGGTCTACACTTCTCATGCTATAGAGAGAGTTCTGCAACAACCCCCGGGTAAATGGATTTCCAATGCCTGCTTGACAACTACCAGGCCCTGCTACTTGACACCTCATGGATTCATTTTCAAACGCCCTGCGCTCTAAACCCAGCTACTCTTTTGCCCAACCCGGAGGGGGATAGCCCCCTCCATGATTGCGATGAGATACTGGCCAGGGAAATGGCAATATGGAAGGACTTAACAGATGTGCCACTGGATAACAGTGAGCTAATATGGTTTACAGATGGAAGCAATTATGTAAAAGATGGACAGAGATGGGCGGGGGCCGCAGTGGTAGATGATTCTGATGGACGATATGGGTGGAGACTCTTTCCCCAGACACCTCAGCACAAAGAGTAGAGTTAATTGCCCTGATTCAAACATTAGAGAGAGCTAAAGGAAAAAGAATAACTATTTTTACTGACACTCGCTATGCTTTTGGCACGGTACACCTCCAGGGCCCGATATATCAGGAACGGGGGTTTTTGACAGCTGAAGGAAAAGATATTAAAAACTTGCCAGAAATCCGTAGACTTCTGGAGGCTGTGCAGTTGCCTCGGGCTACGTCAATAGAACATGTACCTGGACATCAGAAAGGGGACAGCCTCACAGCACGAGGAAATCGTGCCGCAGATCTGGTGGCTCGAAAAGCGGCTAATGAAGATTTCATCGCTCCAGTGTTGGCTATCGGACTTCCACCCCCAGGTATGGGAACTTTGCCCCCAACCCCTGAGTATTCATCCACAGACCTTTCCTGGATCCAGGAACGTCCCTACCTCCAACAAGGAGAGGATGGATGATACCGAGACTCCGAAGGTTACTTGATACTCCCTGCTCAGTTGGGACAGCAACTGTGTGAGCATCTACACTCGTCTACTCATGTGGGAGAGAAAAAGACTCTGATGCTTTTTCAAACTGCGCGCCTGCGATTCCCCTGGCACCAAACAACTGTGAAGAACATAGTACATGTTTGTAAGGCATGTCAACAGATGAGGCCAGGAAAGAGGCAACACGCAGGAGTGAGGTATCGGGGAGAAGGGCCAGGGCAGCACTGGGAAATAGATTTCACTGAGGTAAGGCCAGGCAGGTATGGTTACCGGTACTTGTTAGTGTTGGTAGATACCTTCTCAGGGTGGGTAGAAGCTTTTCCTACTAAGGGAGAAACTGCAATGGTAGTGGTTAAAAAGATTTTAGAAGAAATAGTTCCCAGGTTTGGCCTGCCAGTGACTATTGGTTCTGATAATGGACCTGCTTTTGTGAGCCAAATATTTCAGAACCTTGCCCGGGCTCTAGGGACCAAATGGAAATTACATTGTGAATACAGCCCACAGAGCTTGGGGCAAGTTGAAAGAATGAATCACACCCTAAAAGAAACTTTAACTAAATTGGCTATAGAGACTGGCGGGGACTGGGTGACTCTCCTTCCCTTCGCCCTCTTTCGGGCACGTAATACTCCTTATCAGCTTAATCTGACCCCATTTGAAATTATTTATGGGCGTCCTCCCCCTGTATGTCCAATATTTGAAGGAAAGAAACTTCCACCTCCTACTTTGGGGCAATTCCAAGAGGCTTTGATGGCTTTGGGCAAAGTGCATTCTCGCGTCTGGAAAGTGCTCCTGGAAATACATGAGGGTCAAAACAAGGGGACTATCCCCTCACATAACATCGGCCCCAGAGATTGGGTGTGGGTCAAAAGGCACTACACCAAGGCACGAGAACCTAAATGGAAGGGTCCTTATGTTATTCTTCTTACCACCCCAACTGCCCTAAAGGTCGACGGTATCGGGCCTTGGGTGCATTGCAACCACGTACGCCCAGCCACTTCAGCAGAGCAGGAAGACGCTAAAAAAGAATGGGAAGCGTCTCTGCACCCGTCCAACCCCCTGAGGCTGAAGCTCCGGCGTCGTCGACAGGACCACGGCAACTCGTCTGGACCATCTTATGGATGACCATGTTACTCTGCTCCAAAGCTGCCAGCGTGAACCCGCACCAACCCGTCAAAATCACCTGGAAACTGCAAAATGGACTGACACGTGAGATGCTTAACTCCACCACTGCAATACATCCACCAAATACTTGGTGGCCAGACTTATACTTTGACCTTAAGCTGGTGGTAAATGTACCTTGGAAAAGGGGCTACCTCCAGAATCATGCATTCTGGGCATGTCCAGGTGCACCCAGGCACAACTGGAAGATCTGTGGGGGGATACAGGACTCTTATTGTAAATCTTGGGACTGCATAACTTCTAATGATGGGTCGGAGACTCCAGGGTTTAGACGGTGGGATGTAGGAAATCGGGACTTGCTTAACTTCTCATTTGTAGGACCCGTACCTCCGTACTCCAGTTGGGAAAAGGATCATAACTTTGCCCAGGTAAAAATAAGATTTAACGTTGACAAAGCAATAAAAAAGAGAAGGCCTGGGTCAACGGGATATCATGGGGACTTCAGAGCAGAAATGACCTGACTACTTATAATGGGATCATTGTTGTGAGTCAAGTTTTAGAACCGGTACAAATGCATAGTATCGGTCCAAACCCCGTTGAACAGGTCCATGCAACTCTCTACCCGACAACCTCCCTACCTACATCCCAGGGACCAACAAAAGACCCAGAGGCGGGCCCCCTTGCCAAACTTGGACAAACAGATCCACTATGGAAATTAGTAAAGGCAGCTTATGCTACCTTAAATCAAACCCATCCTGAGGCAACTAAATCCTGTTGGTTATGTTACAACTTAATTCCCCCTTATTACGAGGCAGTAGGCCTCAATGCCTCTTACGACCTGGCGAATGGCACCGATCCTCCCCAATGTCGATGGGGAGAACGAAAAGTAGGCCTTACAATGAGAGAAGTGTGGGGAAAGGGACTATGTATGGGCAAAGTGCCGCCAGACAGATCCTCATTGTGTGCCCTTACTGTTGAACTCATGAGTCTGCCTGTAGCCAGGTGGTCCGTTCCACAGATGGGAGGATGGTGGGTGTGCTCTCACACTGGGTTGACTCCCTGTGTACATAGCTCCATTTTTGATCCTAAAAAAGAATTTTGTGTTATGGTGGCTGTGATACCAAAGATACTGTATCGACCAGAAGAAGCTGTATATGATTATTGGGCCCACAAATTGACTCTTATCAACAAGAAAGAGCTTATAAAGAGAGAGCCCATTACTGCCATAACCATAGCAACTACGTTTGGTCTGGGAATAGCTGGAGCCGGAACTGGAATAACAGCTTTGTCCATGCAAAGTCAAGGATTTAACTCTTTAAGAGTGGCCATAGATGAAGACATCACTCGTATAGAACAGTCTATTAGTCATTTAGAGTCACCTTTAACTTCCGTGTCTGAAGTAGTTTTGCAAAATAGAAGAGGGCTAGATCTGCTATGTGCCACCCTAGGAGAAGAATGTTGTTTTTATGCAGACCATACCAGAATAGTTAGGGAATCCATGGCCAAAGTGAGATAGGGGCTAGCCCAGCATAAACGAGAGCGTGAGGCTCAACAGGGATGGTTTGAGTCCTGGTTTCAACAATCCCCCTGGCTGACTACTTTAATCTCTACCCTGCTAGGACCCCTGATAATCCTTCTAATAATGCTTACGTTTGGCCCTTGTATTATCAATAGACTTGTAGCCTTTGTAAAAGAGCACATTAATACAGTACAGCTGTTCGTGCTTCAGCAGCAATCAGTAAACAGTATCTCAGGACCCAGAGGATTCCTCTGTATGATCTAAGAACAGGGGTGGTCGGCTCAATGAGGTGCATAACAGCGCCAGGGACCTGAGTCATGTTTCCTGTGTTCGTGAAGAACATTGCTTAAACAAATAACGTAAGATTTCTATATGCGATAGCATAAGGAAGGCGTTGCATGAGCTCATTCTGCCTGTCCAATCAGGTATCGCCAAGTACCCTGTAAGTGTGACAGACAGCTGACTGTATATACACAGCCATACTGCTCTGTTAGGGGCTCTCGTCTGATTCCGCTGCATCGGATGAGGCTTGAGCCCTAGCGCGCTAGAAATGAAAAAATTCCCTTCTTGCCTTTGCATTACCATGGTGGACTTGTTCCCTCTCTCGGTTGGTTAGGAGATACGGGCTCGGTGCCTAACAACAGAACTTGGAAATGTTAAAATGTTATTCATAACACTTAGGAAAGGTGGTAAGAAACACTTTATTCACGGTAAGAGTACTACAGTGGAGTATAATAATATGGGAGAGAGATTGAGCTTATGTCTGACTCCAGCAGGGATGCAGGTGGGAGTTATAGCTAAGGAACAGGGTGGGTCCATGGGATTGCAAACAGATGGGAGACTGAAAAGCAATGGACAACAATAACAGAATGGGTGTCAGTGGATGGAAGCTAATTAAGACCACTATAAGGGTGAGGTTAGATTCTGGCTCAACTGAGAGGATCATTGCTGAGGCTAGGCAAGGCTGATAAGATATTCAGGTGAGTGAAATGATATGTGATCTGATACTGAGGGTGGTCAAATCAAGGGTGGGCTATGTTTTCTAAACTGAAGTAGCAGATTGTGGATTAGATGGGACTAGATGGACAGGCAGCCCTGAATAAAGACATTGCCCAAAGTTGGCAGTGCATTACTGAACTGCTGCTAACCAGTTACCCAGAACTAGCAGCTTAAAACAATTATTTCATACTGCTGCTGAAAGTTGGGAATCCAGGAGTAATTCAGCTGAGTGTTCTGGCTCAGTGTCTCATGAGATTGCCATCCTCTGAAGCCTTGACATGCACTGGTGGATTTCCTTCCAAGACGGTTTACTCACATAGCTGTCGAAACCAGTTTGCTTGCTGGCTG
>SJYO01021029.1:0-77912 GCA_006410555.1 Capra ibex
CGTTCTTATGACCTCACCCAACGGTAAGGGAAGAGGTCCCCTAGAAGGTCTGGGTCCCTAGTTTGCACTCAAAGGGTGTGACTCCGTTTGACAAATAGTAGACTCGGTGGTCCCAACATATCATTCGTATAGAAAATGAAATATTTTAGGCAATTTGATAAAAGGTTTAACCGATATATGTGGTAAAACATGAGGGTGGTTGTTACGTATACTTAAGGTCAACGAGATAAAAGAGTAGTAGTGACTATAAACGAGTAAAATAATAATAAAATCGATAATTATAAATAATAAAATCGGTAAGTTATAATAGAGTAACACTAAAATCAAAAGTGAAGGGATTACTGTAATATTCATAGAAAAATACACAAACCAATAAAAACAAATACAAATAAACTTTGTAGACAATTGTAAAAATTTAGACAAAGATAAAACAGTATACAGAACGACTCTACATCGTTAAGAAATACCTCTCCTTTACCGTTGGGTGAGGTCATAAGAACAGATCTCTTAGGACACCTGTCTCCTCGGACCACCCGACGACAGGTATCCCAGTGCGTCTCAGCCTGTACTAACTTCACTGAATCGTACGTACGTACCCTCTTCCTTTACCGTTGGGTGAGGTCATAAGAACGGACCTCTTAGGGTCACCCGACGACAGAGACCTCAGCGTGTCTCAACCGGTGCTGACGTTACTGAATCGTCATCGTCGTCGTCGTCGTTAAGAAATATATAACAACCTATGGTTAATGTACAAAACGTTTGTAAAAAAAGGACCAGACCCTAAACAGAGAAGTAAAAGAATCGTCAATAGAAAGTTTCTAATATTGATAAATAAAACTACTTCAGGTTAAATAGTAAGAAAAAAGTATTATAAAGGACGAAAAATAGAATGTGGATTCGTTAAAAACAGATTTACGTCCACTGTTTCTAAAAGATACGAGAGAAGATCTTGAAAATGTCGGATCAAAATGTGAATCCAGATATTAAGTAGATTAAAAAACGTATACCATGTTCCATATCTAATACTAAGTATACCGGTGTTCACAAGGTCCTAAGACGGGTCCCTAACAGTCACGGAGTTGTTTACTTCTTTAGTTTCATAAAAAATTTTCTACGTTTTTACAATGTACTGCATATTTTAAGAGTAGTTTACCGATGTTTTACTGTTGTAAGTCTATCAACATATTTACTACGTACTCCTTAATCTGTATAAGACAATTGTATTATGTAATAAAGAGAAAAAACAATTAAAATAAAACTAAGGATCAATATAAGTGAACCGTCTTCATGAAGTCCAGTTTTAAAGTCTTGACTTACAGTTCCTTGACTCAAGTGTTAAACGTGACAATAACTGTGTTTGACGGTCTCACCACTACCTTTGAAGTTTAGTACCAAGACGGACAACCTAAAAGTCAGTTCTGTAGAGACTTTGTGTTTCACCCGGATCATACTTTAAATGGAGTGACCTAACAAACCGACGAAGTTACTCTCGTACATTTAATTTCACGAACATTCGAGAAAATTCCTGTTATATGTACTATAAATAAAATATTTTAAAGAATACAACAAAAGGATTAAAGTTTTCATTAAGTACATTTAAAATCTTAATTTTTTTCTTCATGGATTTACAAAGAATGGGTCTCCATTAAACACAAATGAAAAATACATATGAGAAGGTCATAAAAAGATTCATAAATGTACTTAATAAGTATACAAGATATTCATAAATGGTCACAGACGTAGACCTGGTATGTATCCCTACACAAATCACGATCTTTAAGTTTTATTTATTTTGGGTCGGTTTCTGAAGTCTTCAGAGTGTTACATCAAACCCTATGTTACTCACGTCACTATTTTTATTCTGTCAATAATACCTTTGACGTTCCACACTTAGAGGTAAGGAAACAAAGTTTATGGTCTGAAGGATCAAGAATTATTTCGTAAACACGGATAAGAACATTATATGTACAGAGGAATAATGGATATCGTCTTATGAATAAGGAAATTGATAGGAAATTGATAGTGTACAAAAACTTAAAACTCTTGTGTTCTAAGGTCGATAAAATAAGGTAAACGAACATCAATTTCTCTCGGTAAATTCCTGTTGCTGAGTTCTACCGTTCTAAAGTGACCTTTCGGTCACTCTCTTCCGAATTATTTTCTAGAATTTAAGTCTAACATAAATCATCTTTAGTATAATAAGAGTTATACCGAAATTGTAATTCCTCTCCTCTTTCAACACCAAAAATTAATGGTATTACCAGTACTGTAACTTGTTTAATCGTTCTTCATACTTTACCATCTTAGAATTGGGATTTTGATAAAGTGAAATGGAAAGTGGCTGAGAAGTATGTTTGTATTAATGAGTTTAAGAAAATTTACATACTTTTTCATACTCTCTTTTTATGGTAAGTCTTTAATTATTTAAATTTTAACTCCATATCGTATTAAACTCGTTTACAATAAATACCCCTTTTGTTAATACCCTTAAGTCTCTATAGGTCCCTTGTTTTCCTCTTTTTTTCTTCGGAACCAGTCGGGGTCAGGAACCTCCTTCAAATCACGTTATTTGTATATAAATCATGGATGGGACTTAGACAGTAAAGAAAAAAAAAAATACTCTCTGTATTTGTATACATATGTTTAGATCTTTGGAATTTTTCTACAGTTTTCTTGTCTCTTTTACTCTTCTGTCTACATATATAAACACTTTTTCATTTTCCCTATCTACTCTAATTCCCAGCATCTTAGTTCTCTTACTTTTCCCTTTAAATATTAATCATAGATTATTAAATCCGTTCCTGATCTATTAACACGTTTCAAAATATGTCGAACAATTCTTATTATCGATATGAAGATTTACTGTATACAGTTGATATTTCCGAAACACTTTCACTTTCAGTGAGTCAGCACAGGCTTAGAAACACTAGAGTACCTGATATGTCAGGTACCTCAAGAGATCCGGTCTTATGATCTCACCGATTGGAAAGGGAAGAGGTCCCCTAGAAGGGTTAGGTCCATAGTTCGAGTCCAGAGGGTGTAACGTCCGTCTAAGTAATAGTCTACTGGGTGTTCCCTTCGGGATTTCCGAAATTCATTATGATTTTATTTAAAGGTTTTAGAGTGTTGGGTAGTTTACATTATAAATTATTATTAGAAGGGTCTTTTTAACCCCTAAACACACCTTTTTTATCAATGTCAAAATCTTTAATTTTACTGTGATAATGACTATAAAAAGTTTGTTTTTGTCTAAAGAAAAAAAATCATAAAGTAGTTCCTTTTCCTTTTTCAAATGACCTTTTTTACGATATGACACCTAAATAAAAGTACTTATATTTATGATTCATGATGGTTTAATCTCTTTAAATTTTCTTTTATCAAAGAAGAGATTTGACTTCTTTTATTATAAAATTTTTAATTATTAAAAGGAGATTTTAAATTCATATAGAAAGGTAAGATCTGTCAAAAATGAAAGACAATATGTACTAATCCCGTAATCATGGGAATAAAAGGTTTAAGGTAAAAACGATCTTAAAGTTGTAAATACAATGACTAATATATTACGGACTTTAGGGTTGTTACATAAGCAGAGAAAACGGTATTAAATAGATCAAAAAAGGAACAAAATATAAATTTCTTTGGTTATGAGTGGTGTTGTAACGAACAAGTAAGAACTCAAAAAGTATAAATAATCAATAATTGAACAAAATTATTAATTAGTTCTGGTAGGGTTACCTTTTCTTTACGTTTTTTCGTTTTACCGACAGACTCCTCCGGAATGTTTATCGACACTTTTCTTCTCTTCAATTTTCGTTTCCTCTTTTCCTTTCTATATTCGTAGACTTACGACTCAAGGTTTCTTATCGTTCTTCTCTATTCTTTCGGAAGAAGTCGTTTGTTACGTTTCTTTATCTCCTTTTGTTGTCTTACCCTTTCTGATCTCTAGAGAAGTTGTTTTAATCTCTATGGTTCCCTTGTAAAGTACGTTTCTACCCGAGCTATTTCCTGTCTTTACCATACCTGGATTGTCTTCGTCTTCTATAATTCTTCTCCCCCGTTCTTATGTGTCTTCTTGACATGTTTTTTCTCGAAGGGATGGGTCTATTAGTGCTACCACACTAGTGAGTAGATCTCGGTCTGTAGGACCTTACACTTCAGTTCACCCGGAATCTTCCGTAGTGATACTTGTTTCGATCACCTCCACTACCTTAAGATCAACTCGAGAAAGTTTAGGATTTTCTACTACGACACTTTCACGATGTGAGTTATACGGTCGTTTCAACCTTTTGAATCGTCACCGGTGTCCTGACCTTTTCCAGTCAAAAGTAAGGTCAGGGCTTCTTTCCGTTACGGTTTCTTACGAGTTTGATGACGGGTCAACGTGAGTAGAGTGTACGATCATTTCGTTACGAGTTTTAAGAGATTCGGTCCGAAGTCGTCATGCACTTGGTACTTGAAGGTCTACAAGTTCCACCAAAATCTTTTCCGTCTCCTTGGTTTCTAGTTTAACGTTGTAGACGACCTAGTAGTTTTTTCGTTCTCTCAAGGTCTTTTTGGACGAAATAACTGATACGGTTTCGGAACCTGACACACCTAGTGTTATTTGACACCTTTTAAGACTTTCTTTACCTTTATGGTCTGGTGGAGTGGACGGAGAACTCTTTGGATATACGTCTAGTCCTTTGTTATTAATCTTGACCTGTACCTTCTTGTCTGACCAAGGTTTATCCTTTTCCTCATGTAGTTCCGACATATAACAGTGGGACGAATAAATTGAAGATACGTCTCCTGTAGTACTCTTTACGACCTCACCTTCTTTGTGTTCGACCTTAGTTCTAACGGTCCTCTTTATAGTTAGTGGAGTCTATACGTCTACTGTCGTGGGAATACCGTCTTTCACTTCTCCTTGATTTTTCGGAGAACTACTTTCACTTTCTCCTCTCACTTTTTCAACTGAATTTCGAGTTGTGAGTCTTTTGCTTCTAGTACCATAGACCGGGGTAGTGAAGTACCCTTTATCTACCCCTTTCTCACCTTTGTCACAGTCTGAAATAAAAAGACCCGAGGTTTTAGTGACGTCTACCACTAACTTCGGTACTTTAATTTTCTACGAATGAAGAACCTTTCTTTTAATACTGGATGGATCTATCGTATAACTTTTCGTCTCTGTAATGAAACGGTTGTTTCCAGGCAGATTAGTCCCGATGCCAAAAAAGTCACCAGTACATACGTACACTCTCAACCTGACACTTCTTTCGACTCGTGGTTTCTTGACTACGAAAACTTGACACCACAACCTCTCCTGAGAACTCTCAGGGAACCTGACGTTCCTCTAGGTTGGTCAGGTAGGATCTCTAGTAAGGACCCACAAGTAACCTTCCTGACTACGACTTCGTCTTTGAGGTTATGAAACCGGTGGACTACGTTTCTCGACTGAGAAACCTTTTCTGGGACTACGACCCTCCCTAACTCTCGTCCTCCTCTTCCCCTGTTGTCTCCGACTCTACCGACCTACCGTAGTAACTGAGTTACCTGTACTCCAACTCACTTGAGACCTCAACCACTACCTGTCCCACAGGACCGTACGACACTAAGTACCCCAGTGTTTCTCAGCCTGTCCTGACTCGTTGACTTCACTTAAGTTGAACCAAAAATTCTATCAGTCTGTATTGACTCGGAGAAGTGAAAGTACACATGAAATATACCACTTAGTAATGTACAAATTCTTATAATAGAAGGTAGAAACTTATAGAAGTTACCCATATTTTAGTGTCCTAGTGATCGATGTAGTTTTGTGACGTATGATAAAAGATGATTGTAAATGATGACTTACGATAACGTTTCTTTAAATCTTGTTAAAAAGAAGAGAGAGTGTTAAAGGTAAAATTTTTCAGACGAAAAAGAGGTAATTACTTCAAATAAATAATATAATTCTATACTAAATAATATTCGAAATTACAAATAAAAGGAAAGAAATACCGTTCTTCTGAAAGGAAGGTTCCCTATGAAATGGTAAAAAAATTTTAAAAAGAATAAAAGATGAGTCCGTGCTAACACACTTATCACCTAAAGGAGATAAAACAAAGGGTGTAAATAGTAGAGGAGATATTATCTAATGAAAGTAAGTGAAAAGATAAACAAAACGTACTAAAAGAAGTTGTATAAGCAGAAGTAGGACCAAACAGACGTACACATATACACACGTACGAACAAACAAACACCATAAACCCTTTTTATCATTACCCATCTCACATAAACTTTATGACGGACCGATATTTTCTCCCATAAAATTTAAGAATGGGATTCCTATGTAGAAAGGAGTCAACCCTATATAATGTTTTTCTTTTTTTAACTGTTTAAAAAATATAATACTGGAAAAGTTACGAAGTCTAATAGACAGAAAGTGGGAGAAGTGGAGATGGTAAAGAAGACCGACTCTCCGACCCTGTCTTTGTTATCTTTACTGAATTACTGTACTGATAAAAGAACGGAAGGGGAAACGGTAAGACGACAATTAGACGGAGACTTCAGTTAGAAATGGAGAGAGTCCCATTTAGAATAGTGGAGTTGAGTGGAGGTAAAAAAGGGAGTCAAGTTTCGTTAGACTGAAAAGAGTGAGAAGGTAACTTTCGAAAAAGTGACTTAAGATTAAGATTAAGTTTTAGATCACCCGTTAAAAATTAGACTGTGAATAAACTGGACCACATGGAGATTTATTTTAAATTTTTTTCCTTTTTTTAAGAGATAGAATATAATACTAGAAAAAAACCTCACCCCCTCCCGTTCCTTATTACTAAAATAAGTCTTTTGGTCGTTTGACCTTCTACCACCCGAGTTCGAGGTTTCCTGGTACAACGGACTGAATCTTAAGTCTGAGGAAAAAGTGATTTTCACATTTCAGTTTGTGAAGGACCAAGGGTAGTCGGAAACCTCCCTTTGCACAGTTAAAGAAGGAGGGACGTCCGTAAGTGTCCATCTGGTGTAGTCATACGGTGAAAACAATCGAGTATCCTTAAAATCGAATTTTAAAATTGAATTTTAAGAGCTTTCTTTTCAAGGGTCTCTACCCGGTAATATATATTAAATTCAAATATCCGTTGTAGGGAAATCACTAATTGAACATTATCTTATGTTTTTGAAGAAGGGATAACGTCAAGGGGTGAAAGTTACAGGTAAGGTGTAAGAACACCTTTTTCCTTACTTCTGGTAAGACGACTTAGTCAAGTCAAGTCAGGTCAGCGAGGCAATACAGGTTGAGAAACGCAGGGGTACTTGGTGTCGTACGGTCCGGAGGGACAGGTAGTGGTTGAGGGCTTCAAATGGGTTTAAGTACAGGTAACTCAGTCACTACGGTAGGTTGGTAGAGTAGGAGACAACAGGGGAAGAGGAGGACGGGAGTTAGAAAGGATCGTAGTCCCAGAAAAGTTTACTCAGTCGAGAAGCGTAGTCCACCGGTGTCATAACCTCAAAATCGAATTTGTAGTCAGGAAGGTTACTTGTGGGTCCTGACTAGAGGAAATCCTACCTGACCAACCTAGAGGAACGTCAGGTTCCCTGAAAGTTCTCAGACGACTTATCTCCACTACTTATAAAGAATCTGTCAGAAATAGATGTTGATAAACTTGGATTACTTTATAGAATCGTGAGACAACAGATTAAACATTAACTGGAACCCCAAAACCAAGGTCAATGGTTATCCATGTGACTTAAGGACACAATATATAAACCTGTTTTAATTTGTTTAACCAACGGGGAAGAGGTCGATGTTACCTTAGTAGATGAAGTCAACCTGAAGGGACCACCGAGTCTGCCATTTCGTAGACGGACGTTACGCCCTCTGGACTCAAGTTAGGGACCCAGCTCTTCTAGGTGACCTCTTTCTTTACCGTTGGGTGAGGTCATGAGAACGGACCTTTTAGGGTACCTGTCTCCTCGGACCATCCGATGTCAGGTACCCCAGCGTTTGTCATCCTGTGCTGACTCGCTGAAGTGAAAGAAATCGATGTCACCTTAGTAGATGAAGTTAACCTATCCGTCTGGACAACCGTTTGAGTACTTAGCATATCACGGGTTTCAAAATTACATTAACCGTTGACGATCCAGAATATCGTAAATGTCTAAAAGGAAGGACCCGTCTATGGACCTTACCGGATGTTATGTCATTAAATTTCTATGAATTAAATTTGGACGAAGACCTTCGGTTACTAGGTACCGTCCCGTTGACCGTTCCGGAATAGGGTTTAATTTATAGAGTTGTATAAAGTTCACTGTAAGGAAAAATTACATACCAAGTAAAAGAACCAATAAGGAGAACCAATACCGGAGGTCCTGCTTTCAACGAAATTACGGAATTAAGTTTTAGACCCCTATTAAAGGGATTTCCTCCGAAATGGGTGAAGTCTCTAAAAGACACAGACCCTATACGAAGGTGGGTTGGATTTTTTCACAGGTGTGTTTGTTCTCGTACAATAGACTTAAAAAACATCAAGCTCCGTAAACTCATTTCGTATAAAGTCAGGCGTCACCCGTCTAAGGAGACACAACTCAGGGGTAGACCCATCTAGACTGTCGTCAGACTCAACGCAAAATTCTGGAACCCCCTTTCTTGAGACAGAGGAAAAGACCCTAAAAGTCCTCGAGGTAGTCATCCTGACTTCGTGAGACCACCCGACAATTTGATAAGACCACTTTTTGAAGTCCCATTTCAGATAGTCTTTTAATTAGACGAGTAAGGGATGATAGTTAAAATGCACCCCGAGGACACCCCTTAAGCTACGGTGTTAGGTTCCTTCGGAAACCCGGAGAAGGAAGTCTCACAAGGAAAGAAAGATGGTGTCCTCTCCGAGAGTAGAAAATAACAAAAAGACTAAATCGGATTCCGTTAACGAAAGGTGACAAGAGGAGGAATGTCATCGTGTAACAAGGAAGGGGTCGTCCCCGAATAGAGAAGACCTTTAGTTTACGGTGATGGTCGTTTTTCACCTCAAAACGAAACGTAGACGTAAGAAGATAACAAAATGGGACGACTTATGAAATTTTCGTTGTAGATGGTGACTCCGCCCAGGTAAGGTTTGTCTCCCTCCGAAAGGTCCATCACGATCACCATTTATTGGGTGGACGGTTACGTCCTTTGTCTCTTTGTACCCGAGTCAGGGACCTAACCCTTCTAGGGGACCTCCTGCCGTACTGTCGGGTGAGGTCATAAGAACGACCTCCTAGGGTACCCGTCTCTTTGGATCACCCGATGACAGGTCAAGACGTTTCTCAACCTGTACTGACTCACTGAAAAATGTGTACGTGTGCAAGGTTTATACGGTGGATTAAAAACGTTGAAAGAGAACTATAGACTCCGTGAAACGGGACTTTGTATTTCAAATGGTAAGATTATAAAAGTTCCCAGAACCCTAGATGTAAGCACACTGTGTCCGTCCAGACTTTAAGAAAAGTTTTTAAGTCTTTCCAGAAACAAAACGACTAAAAGAAATTATAAAAAGTTTGAGGAAACGAAACCAAAGGGAAAAGCTCCGGACGGTTCTCCGAGATGACATCATTCATCACGAGATTCTTTCCGGAAGAAGGGAATGACCCCAGGGTCCAGTCGACCCCCACGACGGTTCACCCGAAGTCCACATCTCCTCGGAAGGGTATCCTCCCGACATTGAAGTATTCTCAACGGTAGAACGGTCAATTTGTTCAGACTTTTTGAACAAAGACAAACAGACGTAAATCCGGGGGCTGTTCTATTGTCGTATTCCCTTGAACGGGACGAGACCCTCACCGAGGATCGGCTTTAACCCGTGGGGCAGTCCAGAGTCTACCACTACGGTCCGGTTCATGGACACAGGGTCTTAATTGTGTCCTAAAAGATCAACTAGGGATATTCCTTCCCTTCAGTACTAGGCGTCACCGTCCTTAGGCCCAACCTATCCTTACCCTCCATCACCTTCCCCATCTATATCACTGTATCAGCGACTTTACCGACCCTGTAGACCGAGTCGGTCTCCACAACCAAACTTCGTTGTATAGGAGTGAGAGTAAGGGAATGAAAGAAGAAGAACAAAAGGGACTATTATCATGTTTACGAACATGTATTTCCTAAAGTAGTAAGAAGGGACGAAAAAGTGTTTTTATCGATATCTCAGTAAGTTTTTAGTGACACTTTGGTATCTAGCATTAACTGGTAGATTGACATTTTTCCTACCGAAAAACGAAACCGTAGTTGGTTGACCCTAATTTTACGATAACTTCTTTTTGAACTAATGACAACACTGTTTGTTAACTTCTATTAATGATCTTACTGACTATAGTAAACGCACTTTGAGTCCTCTGGGTCTAAGTTAGGGACCCAACCCTTAGCTTGGTCCCAACCCTTCTAGGGGACCTCTTCTCTTGTCTATGGGTGAGGTCATAAGGACGGACCTCTTAAGGTACCTGTCTCCTCGGACCACTCGATATCAGGTACCCCAGTTTTTCTCGACTTGTCGTGATTGTCATGATTGTGGTGTTGTGGTCTTAAAATCCTCAAGTTACATTAAAGATCTTACACATATAATTATTACAAATGGGTACACTTTGTTAGATTCTTCAGAACAGTAGTGAGTAAACTGTTACGGAGGGTACGTTAAATTGTGTGGTTTATTCGGGTATAGAATTATAAGGAGAATGACTCTACCTTTCTTTTGTTTATTAAACTCTACAAGATCCCGGGTGAGGTCATGAGAACGGACCTTTTAGGGTACCCGCCTCCTCGGACCACCCTACGTAAGGTACCCCAGCGCTTCTCAACCTGTACTGACTCGCTGAAGTGAAAGTGAAAAGTGAAAGTACGTAACCTCTTTCTTTACCGTTGGGTGGGGTCACAAGAACGGACCTCTTAGGGTCCCTGCCCCCTCGGACCACCTGACGGCAGAGACCCCAGCGTGTCTCAACCTGTGCTGACTTCGCTGAATCGTCGTCGTCGTCGTCGTTGTCCCTGGAGACTTTTTGGGATTTCAATCGGTCTCCAGTTTACTTAAGGTGAGTGGAGAACTAGAAAATCTTCAAACCGTTTTTATCAAAATTTTAAAAGGTAATAGAAAATAACAGTATAAACGGTAATACTAGAAAATAGCAGTGGCACTGTAGTGTTACCGTTTATGTCTAGTGAATTTCTTTGATAATGGTTGTCGTCAAGTTATAAAATTCTTTTGAAACATGAGAATCTCTTGACTTAAGTTCAAAACATGGTGAAATGGAAATTCTAAATAAAAGAATTAATTCAAGCTGGAATAGAATCTTGAATCAAGATTCTATTTTAGACCTCTCTGATAAGATCTATCTGTAAGAGTTTTGTAATAAGGGTTTTACAAATGGGGATTTTGAGAAATGAAGTAAATGGAGATAAAATACGTGACAATAAAAAGAACGTCCGTTTGAAACTTTGTCCTTATTTTCCATAATAAACTAAAGATCATTTGAAAATGTTATTTTCATAATATGAATTACGACTACGGAGATTTCTATATAGACACAGTTTTATTCGAATTCGAAGTCGTAGTCTATAATTAAGTTATGACTCATAAAGGATTTAGTACACTTAGACTTTGAGTAAGAGAGCAAAGAAAACATAAACTCAGACGACGACGACGACGACGACGACTCAGCGAAGTCAGCACAGGCTGAGACACGCTGGGGTATCTGCCGTCGGGTGGTCCGAGGGGACAGGGACCCTAAGAGGTCCGTTCTTGTGACCCCACCCAACGGTAAAGGAAGAGGTTACGTACTTTCACTTTTCACTTTCACTTCGGCGAGTCGGATATTTATGAATTAAAGGAAATACGGGTAATTTATCTCGATAAAATGTTTAATTAAAACGGTTACGGTGTGTACATATTGTGTACGTGTTTGTGTTCCTGGAATATCAAGGGTAAGATTTTAAAATCGGTATTTAGTCGATAATGTTACATTTTGGGTAGTTAATATCTTCTCTAACCTAAGTTTAAACCGAAGACCGTGTACTCTGTTTAGTTTCAGTGGACAGATGTTACGATTCGGGAAAAATGATTATAAATACCTTTACTGTGAAGATAAACATCGAAGACCACTAAAATCCTTGGTTCTCTCGATAAGAAGGAACTTTACAGGGTGAGAACCTGTTCTTGTCTACTGAAAAAAAAAAAGACAAGTAAAGGGGGTAAACTATCGTCATTCGTAAAATGCATAGTGTCTTAACTAAACCGACATTTACCTCTTTAACTAAAACCGGTGTGTTTTACTTTGTTTTTAGGTTTCTTGTTTGACTTTTAGGATTTATTCTGAGAGTTTAAGTCAGAACCTCAAAATATATATGGTTACTATGTCCTCTGATATTTGTCAATTGTGTCGTTCTCGTCTTCATGTACCACGTGTCCCAGGGTTCTATTGGGAAGGATTTGAGGGATTATCCGTGATGACCGGAGTGTGACAATGTCATAGTAAAAGGAGAGTGGGTACCCAAGTATCGACATTAGTCTAGAGAATGGGTTTTACGTGGAGTCTCCTGAAAGAAATCCCTATCAACTTTGTAAGGAGGGAAAAGTTCTATGGATTTTATGTTTGTCTACGATCGTAGGTTTTTTTGGTTGTCTGAACAAACGTTTAGTCCATCTTCAGGTTGTTGAGAAAGGAGAGAGGTTGTCCCATGAGGTGTTTTGTTTGACCGAATAAGGTCTCTTTTTTTTGGGTTTACCTCTCTATTATTTGAAGGACCGACATGTATGGTCTCTCTCCACGGGATGGCACATCTCACAACTCCTGAGAGTCAACAGTTTAAGGAACGAGGTTGACGGTTCGCAACCCGTCGACTATCACGAAACCCTTTAAAACCTCCCGTCTAGGAGTCCTGTTTACCGATGGGATTATAAGGGGTTAGTCCCGGTCGACCTAGGGTTCCTAGGGTTCGTCGTTCCTAGGACCGACCTCAGTGGTTTTAAACAATGGATCTGATTCGGTTATGACGAGCGGGGTTCTGTCCGGTCATTAGCTCTCCACTCGACAATCCCGTTCCTTTTGTTACAAAAAGTCTTTCGGTTGTTTGGTTCTTCTACTACCCGAATACGAGGTTTCTTAGTGGAATATGAATAATAGAATTACTGTGTTTATAGGAGATCAGTGAATTTTGAAATTGGATTTTAAATAAAAACTAAGGATCGAAAGGTAATCAAGAAGTAATAGGTTTGGACAAAAGGGTTGAGACTGTTAAGATTTATAAAGGACGATGAAGAATAGGGTATCCGTCTGATAGAAATTTCGTTACCAATTTTCGTTTATATATATGTACAGTTCGTACGTACGGATATACACACTCATAGGTACATGTATGTGTGTGTGTTTCATTTCAAGTACCAACTAGTTACACGGGTTTCGAAGTGTTGATCTTTTGGATCTTTCAATTGTAAGTCGTATTTTGATTCATGACATAAAATATTGATTCTTGTCCACCGAAACAAAAATACACATACCGCTTCCGACCTCGTAGTATTAGAAAAGACACAGACCCTTCCACATTTACATTGGACGAAGAGAGTCGGAAGAACTTCCTACAGAATCTAGGAGATGTAAAAAGTGAACCTTTCAAGGTCGTCTTAAATTAGATAAAGTCAGTAAAAGGTCTCAGGTACTAATATCGTGACACTAGGACAACACGACTACAAATTTTATAAAGTTAGGTAGGTAAAGAACTATTTTATTTTGTTTTTACACATTGTGTAATAAATGTAGAAAGAATTTGACTGGACACATATGAAAAGGGCGGATTAGACGTACGTATGGTACGATGACGATTAGTTTAATAAATGTTAAGAGGTTTTTCGCGGATCGAACGAGAGTGGTAGGAAAGCTGGGATATCTGCCGTCGGGTGGTTCAAGAAGACAGGTACCCCTAAGAGGTCCATTCTCATGACCTCACCTAACGGTACGGGAGGAGGTCTCCTAGAAGGGTTGGGTCCCTAGCTTGGGTCCGGAGAACGTAACGTCCACCTAAGAAATGGGAGACTCGGTGGTCCCTTCGGGTTCTTATGACCTCACCCATCGGATAGAGAAGAGGTCCCCTTAAAAGACTGGGTCCTTAACTTGACCCCGGAGGACGAAACGACCGTCTAAGAAATGGTCACCTCGATGGTTCCTTCGAGGAGTCTGACTGGACCCTGGGAAGACTATCTGTCATAAGAACCCTCAAGAGGTAACCAAACCGACTCTGAAACGGTCTAGACTTAACGTCACACTCCGAGAAACGAGTTGAAAAGAAAAAGAAGAGAAAGAAAGGTGTCCACAGATTAGAAGTATTAGACTCCCCAAAAGGACGAGTTAGGACAAAATGGTGTGAAAATAAAAAGTGTCCGTAATAGAAACAGGGTAGAAAAGAGGGGGTCCGGGGTTTTAGAGTGTACGTGAATTGAAACAGAGTCACAAACAAAGGACTTCCTAGGTCTGACTGTACCAAAGGATGGACTTTATAGGATAAGATAAAAGGTGAGATCGATTAGTTTTTATTAGAATTAAAGACTTCCGACATCCTACGATCCGGACGAAACACACACTTTACACGTCAACCTATCCTGGGACATGAGACTCCACGGTACTGACCGAATTATGAAAAAATAACACTAGAACTTTAAGACTTATAAAGGCTTGTACCCTAAGGTTTAAAGGTAAAACATAACCATAGGGTTTACATACATCGGTCAGGACGTAGTGAAAGACGTAATTTTTGAATAAAAATTTTATTCTAATTTTGGATCATATATGAGAAAAGAGTACTTATGGAGTCAAGAAAACTCAGTAAACGAAGTGTGACCAAAGACTACAACTACGGAGAAAACATAATTTCAATATAGTAAGAAAGGAAAATATGAAATTAAATCAACCCTTTTACACACAAATAGAATAAGAGATTGATCTTACGTTGAAGGCTTCAGTGTAAACTCGAATGAACTATAAAACGTATCTTAACAGTTCATTTGTATGTCTTTACAGACATTTATAAAAGATTTATTTACTGTGTTTTAGGGGAAATACACTTTTCTCTCTTGTGTCTAAATTTGTCACTGTTCGAATCACACACATTAGTGTGATATCGGGTAGTCCGAGGAGACAAGTACCCCAATAGGGTCCTTCTTATGGTTTCACTTGACGGTAAAGGATGAGGTCTCCTGGAAGGACTGGGTCCCTGACTTGGGAGTAGAGACCGTAGAGGATGAATCCGTCCGTCTAAGAAATGGTGGCTCGGTGGACCTTTTGTGTTCGAATCTACACGATGGTTTATTTTGAACTACGAGATATTGAGTAGACCCGAAGGGACCACTGAGTCTACTATTTCTTAGACGGACTTCACGTCCTCTGGGTCCAAGTCAGGGACCAAGCCCTTCTAGGGGACCTCTTCCCTTACCGACAGGTGAGGTTATAAGAACGGACCTCTAAAGGTACCTGTCTCCCCGGACCGTCCGATGTCGGTACCCCAGTGTTTCTCAATCTGTACTGATTCCCTCATTGTGTGTGTATTGAGTAAATAAGAAGGGTCGATGAAGTACCTCATCATACTTTTGGATTACTTTTGAACATGTTGAGTGATTTTGACAAAGGAAATTAAATTTGTGAGTAAAGTCAAATTTTATTGATTAAACTCTATTTAAGAGTTAGTAACTTTCAAGACAATTGGAAATTACAGAGACAGAGAGACCCTCTTAAGTTAAACAGGAAGACCTTTATTCTATTGTCGGGACTATTTGGATTTATTGTTGATGTTATGTTTAAAGATACACAGAATCTCAATATTAGAGTAAATAAGAAGTATTTTAAAGATACTTCCACAATGATAACGATTCAGAGAGTTCCCTTACTTAATGTCAAGTCTCTCACATTTGTTAATCGTTTTATTTAGTCCTTTAACGTTTGGTTCAGACTAACGGGGTTCAGACGTCAGATTTGAGTATATCAAAATAGAGTCTTTATTTATAAATGGACTGTGAACAGATCGTTTTCCATGTCGAAAGAGGTATCTACACAAAGAAAAGTTTGTGTTCACCCTTTTTGTAAAACTTAACGGGTAACCTCAGGTGTACAGACTCTTGTACTCTGTTTAGAGTTTGTCCTTTAAATTTTCTTTTCGTAATTAATTAACCCGTTCTCTATAAAAGATGAGAGTCTGGTTGTGTTCGTGATGTATAAGGGGAATATGAAGTCTAATGGACTCTCTGAATAGATGACTTCTGTCGGGAGTAGATTTGTTTACCGGTATCGGAACTCTCGAAGGTGTCGACTATACGTTTCTACCGACCCTAAGTTCCGTTACGTTTTACACGACGTCCTTCGAAAGTTTCATGTTTACTTGGGTAAATAATACAGACACTATTTCATCGTACAAAACGGAACATATTATAAAGAGTACAAAGGTATTTGGTATCAAATTGTAGGAAAACCTTCTAATTTTGATCTTCAGTAAGGATCACGATTGTTTATGAAACTAACTCTCCATATTGACGAGATAACCCGGAGTGTTGAACCGTCGACCAAAGAAGTTAATGTGAAAAATTCATCTTGTTTTGAGACTTTCGTTCGTTTGGGAACTGGGACTCAGGACGTTACCCTAACCTGTACGACACGATAGAGGGGTTCCGTGTAAAGGAATTCGTTTTCACACAAAAACGTCTACCAATGTAGACCAATGAATAACGTAGTCTTTGTTAATGTAAGAGAAAAGACCAAGGATATCCGGTCGATAGATTTTAATTTAATTTTATATGTGTAAAAACATTTCTTTTGTCTACTAAATTTATCTAGTACTATTGATTAGTAAGAAAGACTTTTCGTACGATGTCAGCCGCATTAAAGTCACTTTGGAGTCGTTCCCACAAAGTTCACAGTACTAAAATCAAAATGACTTAAACTTAACTTAAAAAATTATATATATTATCCCCTTTTATTATAGAATGGAAAAGAACCTAATATCTATAAGAAAAGATAAAGTTCGTCCACAACCGACAAAAACAGAGACGGGAGGGTGGGAGGGGTTCGATCTTAGTTTCTATGAAAGATACACGTCCGAATTGAGATAGAGTATACACCTTTTACCTGGACTGATCACACGTCCAGTTTTAGACAGTTCATAACCGTGATAACCGTTACAGTGTACCACGTTGGATGATCGTGAGTTCCGTAAGCATTTGTTACGTCCGGTATCGGTTCATATGAGAACTTAACCAGCTATACAGTTTCTACGTTTAGACTACAAAGACCCTACTTGATACATGTCTACATATGGGTTGTTCAGTCATAATCTGTGGACCTACAGTACAAGAACTCCCTAAAACTTAAAGTCAAAAAGGGGTTAAGAAATAAATACGGAAAATCAAGGAAAGAACCAATATCGAGAATTTAAAATTTAATGTGAATTATGGTCTAGAGTACGTAAACGATCACTAGGTCTCCACAGGATCTTGAAAAAAAAAAAAAAAAAATTGGTTTTGAAGGGACCACTGAGTCTGTCATTTCTTAGACGGACGTTACACCCTCTGGACCCAAGATAGACCTCCAACTCTTCTAGGGGACCTCTTCCCTTACCGTTGGGTGAGGTCATAAGACCGGACCTCTTAAGGTATCTGTCTCGGACCGTTCAATGTCAGGCACCACAACGTTTCTCAGTCCGTTGATTCTCTGATTGTATGTTACTTATGATCGTAAAAATATTTCACCCACCGGTAAAAATACCGTCAGGGACTTTGATGTTTAAGCTAGGTTTTACGTCGAACTATAAAAAGTGATTAAATATTGTAAGATTATTATTGAAAATTTTTTATTTTTGAATTTTAAAATTATTAAGTTAATTCTTCGTTGTAAATCCAACTTTGTCCGTAACATAGTTATGGAAACTTTCCTAGTTAACTAAGTTAAAAAGATATTACATTGTGAAAAAAAGTATACGTTAGTAGTAGAAGTATATAAGAACCTTCATACTCAGGAACTCGTTCTTTAGGTGAGAAATTTGAAAGTAGTTCAATAGTTTTGAAGAATTGTCACTCTTTATTTCCCTTTTACTCAGAATGTATGTTGAACAGGCATAAGAATGTTGGAAGTGTCAGTCTGTCAAAATTTCTGATTTTCTTAATATTAGCAGACTTTTTTTTTTAGTTTTCTTTTCATTGAAAAAACGAGGTCGAAGTTGACAAAACAAGTAAATGAATAAAAGAGAGAAAATAAGAAACTACGCACACGTACGAGTCACCATAGACTGAGAAACGCTGAGGTACCTGACATCGGAAGGTCCAGGGAGACAAGTGCCTTAAAAGGTCCGTTCTTATGACCTTACCCAACGGTAAAGGATGATCTCCCCTAGAAGGACTGAATCCCTGACTTGGACGAAGAGAAGGTAGAGGACGTAATCGTCCGTCTAAGAATTGACGGCACGGTAGACCTTTTGGGGACAAAAAGAAATGTAAAGCAGATTAATAATAACAAAAAAGAAAAGTAAGAATGAGATAAGAGAGATGGAGAAGAAGGACGACCTACACGAAGGAAGATAAAATTCACAGTTTGTTTTACTGCATTTACGACACTTCGCGACTCTTTCATTCACGTTTCTTAAAGACTCAATCTTCGTATGACTGTCAAATATTTTACAAAATTGTTTATATAAAAGGAGAAACTTAAAGTAAAACAAAATAACAACGAGTACTACATTTTACTCTTTATAGGTTGAGGTGATTTTTAACAAAATCCTTTTTTATCAGTTAGGTTGAAATTACCCGTTTTAAAACTTTTTTATCAATTAGGTTGAAATTACCCGTTTTAAAACTTTTTTATCAATTAGGTTGAAATTACCCGTTTTAAAACAAAGTCAAAGAAGAACTTTCGAAAAGGGTTTCAATCCAAGTTGTGGTACCAGAAAAGGATTCAGACGGGATCTTGACACTATCCAACAAACACTTTTTTCGTATCCAGAAGAGGGAAGGATCAATTAATTGAAATCGTTTACTAGAACAGATCTATTTACCATATCTGGGTCGTTGTAAGAATACTTTTAGTTTACTCTATTGTGTTTATGTCAAGGTTTTTAGATCTACGATTTATGTACAAGTAAAGGAAGGGGGAATAAATCAGTTGTACAAACAAATCATGACTATTCTACTGTTGTCAATTCCTCCCTTTCTCCCGATAAAAAATTTAAATGAATGAATAATAGACTCAACATATTGACTAAAGTACCAACGTCCATGTTTTAGGTAATAAACCCATAACGAAGTTTTAAGTGTTTTAGTAAAATGTATAGTAGAAAGAATGAAATAGATTTATCTTAATACTTCAATTAATCCATTTAAAATACTAAATATTTACCTTTTTCACCCAGTCTCACCAATGTAACAGTATCAATCATCAAGTGTTTGACTTAGGTTTTCGATCCTAAAAATTTTAATAAAAAATAACCTGATATCAACCGAATTTTAAAACACAATCAAAGACGACATATCGTTTACTTAGTTGATACATACACACACACACACACATATATATATATATATATATATATATGTCTCTCTCTCTCTCTCTCTCTCTAGAGGGGAGAAAAAACCTAAAGGAAGGGTAAATCCAGTGATCTCTCGTGACTCATCTCAAGGAACAGGGACAGGATAAGTCATCCAAGAGTAATCAATAGGTAAAATATGTATCGTCACATACATACAGTGAGGACTAGAGGGTTCTGTAGACTGGGGGAGAAAAAGGGACCATAGGTATGTAGGTAAGAGATGTAAACAGAGATAAAGACGTTTTCGATCCAGAGTTGTAGATAAGTTTGGGATAAAGATTATATTTCACATATTAATTTCAATTTTTGTTACAAATAGTATTATAAACCATCTATCGTGATAAAGTACCAACGAGTGTATCGTATCATTAATTCACATACCTACGACCTAGGTGTAAAACTCACACGTTCAGAGACGGTTAATTAAGAAAAGAAAGAAAGAAAAAAAAAAAAAAAAAAACGAGAACCAAAAGAGTAAACGTTTCACCCATATCATTATGAAGAACTAACCCAACAATACTCCCAATTCACTGAATTACATACATTTAACTAATTGTATCTAAATTCCCGGATCTAGACTATCTGTCTCACGGACTACTTGGTACCTTACTCCAAGCACTGTAACATTTCCTCTGTCCCTAGTTCTGGTAAGGGTACCTTTTCTTTACGTTTTTTCGTTTTACCGACAGACCCCTCCGGAATGTTTATCGACACTTTTCTTCTCTTCTCTTTTCGTTTCCTCTTTTCCTTTCTATATGCGTAGACTTACGTCTCAAGGTCTCTTATCGTTCTTCTCTATTCTTTCGGAAGAAGTCGCTAGTTATGTTTCTTTATCTCCTTTTCTTGTCTTATCCTTTCTGATCTCTAGAGGAGTCCTTTTAATCTCTATGGTTCCCTTGTAAAGTACGTTTTACCCGAGCTATTTCCTGTCTTTACCATACCTGGATTGTCTTCGTCTTCCATAATTCTTCTCCACCGTTCTTATGTGTCTTCTTGACATGTTTTTTCTAGAATTGCTGGGTCTATTAGTACTACCATACTAGTGAGTGGATCTCGGTCTGTAGGACCTTACACTTCAGTTCACCCGGAATCTTTCGTAGTGATGCTTGTTTCGATCACCTCCACTACCTTAAGGTCAACTCGACAAAGTTTAAAACTTTCTACTACGACACTTTCTCGACGTGAGTTATATGGTCGTTTAAACCTTTTGAGTCGTCACCGGTGTCTTGACCTTTTCCAGTCAAAAGTAAGGTTAAGGTTTCTTTCCGTTACGTTTTCTCACGAGTTTGATGACGTTTTAACGTGAGTAGAGTGTACGATCATTTCATTACGAGTTTTAAGAGGTTCGGTCCGAAGTCGTTACACACTTGGCACTTGAAGGACTACAAGTTCGACCAAAAGGTTTTCCGTCTCCTTGGTCTCTAGATTAACGGTTGTAGACGACCTAGTACCTTTTTCGTTCTCTCAAGGTCTTTTTGTAGATAAAGACGAAATAACTGATACGGTTTCGGAACCTGACACACCTAGTGTTATTTGACACCTTTTAAGACTTTCTCTACCCTTATGGTCTGGTGGATTGGACGGAGAACTCTTTAGACATATGTCCAGTCCTTCGTTGTCAATCTTGACCTGTAACTTGTTGTCTGACCAAGGTTTATCCTTTTCCTCATTCAGTTCCGACATATAACAGTGGGACGAAGAAATTGAAGATACGTCTCCTGTAGTACTCTTTGTGACCTGACCTTCTTTGTGCTCGACCTTAGTTCTAACGACCCTCTTTATAGTTATTGGAGTCTATACGTCTACTGTGGTAGGAATACCGTCTTTCACTTCTCCTTGATTTTTTCGGAGAACTACTTTCACTTTCTCCTCTCGCTTTTTCAACCGGATTTCGAGTTGTAAGTCTTTTGATTCTAGTACCGTAGACCAGGGTAGTGAAGTACCCTTTATCTACCCCTTTGTCACCTTTGTCACAGTCTGAAATAAAACCCCCCGAGGTTTTAGTGACGTCTACCACTAACGTCGGTACTTTAATTTTCTGCGAATGAGGAGCCTTCCTTTCAATACTCGTTGGATCTATCATATAAGTTTTCGTCTCTGTAATGAAACGACTGATTCCAGGTAGATCAGTTCCGATACCAAAAAGGACACCAGTACATACCTACACTCTCAACCTGACACTTCTTCCGACTCGCGGTTTCTTAACTACGAAAACTTGACACCACAATCTCTTCTGAGAACTCTCAGGGAACCTGACGTTCCTCTAGGTTGGTCAGGTAAGACTTCCTCTAGTGGGGACCCTAAAGAAACCTTCCTTACTACGATTTCGACTTCGAGGTCATGAAACCTGTGGAGTACACTTCTCAACCGAGAAACCTTTTCTGAGACTACGACCCTCCCTAACCCCCGTCCTCCTCTTTCCCTGCTGTCTCCTACTCTACCGACCTACCGTAGTGCCTGAGCTACCTGCACTCAGAGTCACTTGAGGCCCTCAACCACTACCTGTCCCTCCGGACCGCACGACGCTAAGTCCCCCAGCGTTTCTCAGTCTGCACTGACTCACTGACTTGTGTTGACTTGACCGTGTATTATTAACGAAATACTCAAACGACAATGATAGTAACGTAATCGATCTTTCTTAATATTCTTGTTTAGACTACCTCTTATTATCTTTAGGTAGTCTATACTCTATATTTGTCTATAAAGTAAGAATAAATATGGAGAGTTACTTTCTACGTATAATGGATTTAAAATGTCAACTCATTTAAATACGAGTATTTTGTCCACCGTGTTACCATTTCTTAGATGACGGTGACGTCCTCTACCTCCTCAACGACCAAGTTAGGGACCCAACCCTTCTAGGGGACCTTATCCTTTCCCATTGGGTGAGAACCTATAAACGGAACCTCGTAGGGTATCTGTCTCCTCGGAGTACCCCATGTCAGGTATCCCAGTGTTTCTCAATCTGTACTGACTCGTCGATTTGTACACACGTTTTTAAAAGTCTTTTCATTTTACTAGTAAGTTCAAGTACGTTGGTTATAATGTACATTCTATGTACATTTTTTTCCCAAATTTAGGTTTAGAGACAAATTTCGGGTACACGGAAGGTGATATTGTGTGTTACAGAGAATTAGATCATAAAATGAAAAGTGTACTTATGTCCTCCCAGTTCCCTCTTTTTTATAGATACTCAGGATCCTTACTACAGATCAATTATTGATCGGATTCGATCCTGGGTCCTGAGGATTTAATCTCAAGTCACGGATGTACTTTGGTCCGATACTCGATTTATCGACAAAACGAAACAAAATTAACAGGTACTAGAGTACAATGACAGTGACAAAATATACAATTTTTGAATAACATCTCTTATTCCTTTCTCTTCGTAAAAAATTTTAATTACTCTGTGAACAAGAGAAATAGATGTTTAGGATTATTTTGCTGTCCGTCTGACTATGTATTAAGTATCTTCGATTGTTTAATGTCACGTAAACGTTTTTACTGGACAAGAAAGGATGAATAAAAGACACACCATGTAATTACAGTTTTTATTGTATGACTATTTATATCTGTCGTATCTTGTTGTTTGTTATAACCTCATTACATAACTATATTGGATACGGTCTTTACGATCGTCTCGTTAATCTCCCGAGTGTGTCAAACTTTTACTTCAGTTTTCCAGTTGGTTCGAAAATAAAGTCGTTTATAATAAAGTACGAAATATAAGAAAAATACCGTTCCTAAGTTAATAAATAATGATCTTTCTTATTAGTTTATAATTTTAAGAAAAACATTTAGGACCGTTTACCTGTAACAAGTCCGAAAGTTCTTAGTGTACTTCTGTAATTCATCTATCTGAATATGGTGATACCATACGTAGACATTCTTTACGTTTAATAACATTGGGGTTCATATTATAAGTTTTACCGTCGGAAGGTCTAGAAGGGGACCTTTTCTGACACAATCCACTCTCCCTTTCCTAACGTCCATTCTTCTTTTCGTAAGAAAAGACTTCCAATTTCCCATATCAAACTGGAAGTAGTAACGAAAAGTCAAGACCCTACTCTTGGGTGACTACTGTACTAATTGATCTGTCTAATACCTATAGAGTCTGTTTTAATGGCTGAGACTCTGTAACTCCCTTTTTTTTGTTTTGTCTTTGTTTTCTTAGTATATTATTTTTAATTTATTCTATGAACCTCAGGAACCTTCGTTCCAAATATAATTATTTTGAACATTATTTCTCTTTTACCCGTTTAAAAATATAAAAAGTGTATTATTATAGGACATATTGTACACCAACATTTTTACGGTTACCTATACCATTGACATTCCATCCTAAGAAGCGACACATACCATGAACGTACGTACCTATAAGTAAAGGGACAATAATGAGAGGAATTCACCAGGAATAGACTGTTCACACGAAGGATAAATTGTATTATAAGGGGTACGTTTAGTTTTGATTCTCGGAGAACCGTAATGTTTCTGTCTTACCGGTATCTAATTTAGTCTTAAGTTTATGATTTTTCTCGTCTATAGTATATACATACGTAATTTACGTAATTTTAACAATCTATATAAAATTCTTACAAAATTTTTATTGTCTCTATATCTAAAGATTTAAGTTTTAAGATTCCAAACAGGTATAGGTACAAGTGTCTGTGAGTAACAGACCCTCATAGACTTATAGGAAAACCATTTTAGTGTGTTTATCTTAGTCAACTAGTTAGTTAGTTAGTTATAATTAATCACAAAAACTATTAGTTCTCTTTCACGATGTACTACACTCATTTATTACTGGATTTAAAAGGAGGGAGGAGAACTCCTATAGATGGTCAGGAAACCCTTCTATCTCGTATACGTAATTTTCATCTCAGATCACTTTAGTCCTAGTCGTTGGTTTTTAGGATAATGATCCAGGAGATTCCATTTCTCATATAACGAAACCTTCAATCGTAATCGGTCCGGTGCCAGGTACTTCAGTGTTTCTCAACCTGTACTGACTCTCTTTAATCTTCCGAGTGTGTCAATCTTTTACAACCCCTGTGAAGAAACCCACTCTACCACATAATTAAAGTGTAAAACGATATTTTTAAGAGTGTATAAATCGTCGAATTTTGTTATATTTAATTAATAGAATGTCAAAATTTCTAAGATCTCCTGGAAGGACTGGGTCCCTAACTCGGACCCGGAGGGTGTAACATCCGTCCGCGAAATGGTAGACTCGGTGGTCCCTTCAGCAAAATTTCTAGTCTACGAGTTTTGCCCAACATGTCCGATTTTTGATCATACGCATACGGATCAAGGAAGTCCCTTCTTAGGTAAGATAAAGGAAAAGGTCAAAGATTTTCAACGGACGGAAGGAATAGGGTCTCGGGGAAGGAGGTCGAGACTCTGTGGAGGTCATGTGGGAGACGAGACTGAAGTGTCGAGGAGAGACTAAACTAGGAAAACGAAGGTAACACATTCTTGGAAACACTAATATAACAAAAGTGGACCCTTTACACCCTATGAGAAAGGTAGGGTTCTGGGAATTTGAATTGGGATAGACGTTTCAAGAACAACGGTACCTTCCATTATATAAATGTCCAAGATCCCTAAGTTTACACCTTTATAAATCCCTTGGTAAAAGACAGATGGTGTCTACTTTTACGTAGGATTCACCATATTTTAATTCACGGGTTCAGGATGTGATACTATGATGAGTTTTTGAGATCTTCAGTACGAAAAACTTCCTCCCAGTAAAATCCTTCAACACATTTAGGTCGAGGATAAAACTTTCTTTACTCACATCACACCCAAAGATTTTGAAAACTGTTACTAGGTAACAATTTTTATTTAAGAAATGTTATGTCAAGTACACAGACACCCACACTACACTGTCAAAGTACTTTGTTAAGTGTCAGCTTATTCTTAGATTATAAAAGATATCAATAGGGAAAATAAATATTGTTACACATCTAGTAGTTCAAATAACACGAAAATAGTGATTTTCTAGATCCATTAATTTTCACATTTCATAGATGACTAAAAAATCCATTTCGTCCATGTACACAGTCTCATATTGTTTTCTAAGTTTATGTAATAAATTCCCCTTGGAATTTTACAATCATATGCGACCGTGAGTCTCGTTACCCATCTCATCAGGTTCGTTTCCTCTGTTTTGGATTTTGCTAATGTGTTCCACCTTATCGGTCCTTTGAAGTCAGGATTCTCAAGTTCTACGCCGACTTTTTATCACATGTCAACCTTCGATAATTTCTCTCCTCCGTTTGTTTATTCAGTCTTTCTACGTGTTTATTAACACCGGACAAACTTCCGAAAGAAAGTAAGTCCTACATGGTCGACACTCCAGGTCAATCTAGGGTAACCCTTAGTCATTACTTACTTTTCTGTTACTTAAACGAGAGTACTTCCAGTATTGGGTCATTGACTGAATAGGAAATTTGTTACTATTCTTTAAATTTGAAATAATACATCCATTTCCAATACAGTGATCTTTAATAATATTCTTTTTTTTTGGTGTGTTACTCTAAACACAAAATTTCTTTGGATATGACGTCATACCTAAATCACATATGTCCACTTTTGAAAACAAATCGTTCTTTATCTTGATTCCCATATACCACTCTTACCGTCTCCTACTCCACCAATCTATCGTAGTGGTTGAGTTACTTGTACTTAAAGTCCTTGGAGGTCCTCTGTCACCTCCTGTCTCCTCGGACCACCGTACGATGTCTGGTACCCCAGTGTTTTTCAACCTGCACTGTCGCTGACTTGTTGTTGTTGACATAATCTCCCCTATCTGAAAATTTTATAATTATTCTATGTTAAGACGGCCCCAGGTCGGGACCACCTAGGTCCCTTAAGCTTCCACCCCTGCCGCAGTCGCAGGAACCTTTTTATGTATAAATTAATGTCTATATATCTCTCTAATCTTTGCCTATCACATCATCCTTCTAATCACCTCTTTTTCTCCGACTTATTGAACCTAATGCACCTTATCGTAGGTACGAGGTCTACCCTTAAGTCGGTCTTTTTGTCCCTCGTTCTTTCTTTACTGTACCCCCTTAGTCAGAAAGGCCTTTGACTAGGGTAAAAGAAATAAAAATTCAAACGAATATATGGAAAACAATGTGTATCCCTACTTATGTCTCGGTGCGCCCCAGTCGTCAGGACTGGAAATACTTTTAGTCCACGAAGTGTATTTACATATTTTTTTTCCAGAATCCCTATAATGTAGTAGCAGACCGGTACTCACTCTGGACGACTGTAAAATACTAGGAAAGAAAGACTATTGGTTTTTTGAATAAAGAAGGTTCCCACAAAAAAGAATTTGGTCCGTGGTGGGAGGTTTATCAATGTAAGGATATCCCACTCCCACATCACTCAATGTCAGTTCTTTCCTTAGATAAATTGGGTTCCAATTGTACTAATTAGAATTTCCAATTATGAATAAAGAGGATATACGAATTTCCAATTACGAATAAAGAGGATATACGATCAATATAAGTAATATTCCCGTCCCTTATACCTCTAAATCGTCGTTTGTAGTCGGGTTATTTACTTTTAGGAGAGTGGTTACAAGGGGAATTCTTGATAAATCAGAATTTTATCACTATTTAAATGTAAAAATGTATCGCTCCTGTGTCACTAAATATTGTTTCGTGTCACTAGATAATGTTTTCTCTTTTAGGTAATTGAGTTTTTCAGATCATAACGATTGGAATTTTGATGATATAAAGGAAAAGATATAAGGTTTATGTAACTAATTATATAAGGGTCCACGGATTCCTATACCTCCGGACCACCGTTAGTAACTGAGTTGTTCTTCTTTTTCGGGATACGATTAATTCTGAGAGTTTTATGAGGTTTTGAGAGACACGACAAATACCAATTCTCAGTCATTTGTTAGTACACCGTCCTCATACCTATTAGGACAGTGTGCTCGATCAGACAGTCGTCTCTCCAAACTGGAATCTGTAGAAACAGGGTGGGTCTCGTCCCTTAATCGTCGTTAATAACTGTGTTGTTTACTTTTTGGGAAGTGGTTATATTAAGGATTGGTTGGGTGATATGATTATTAAAGGTTGAGGTGTTTTCTTAAACGGAAATCATTCAGATTTTGTAGAGCACGGAGAGTCCAACGCTCCGACATTTATTAGTATACACCGGCCTCCTTGGATATGTCCGCCCGATCTATTGGAAGTCTCCTCAGGCATTCGACTTTGTGAGAACAGTGCGGGTCCTTAAAAATAACGGAACCTCGACGTGCAAATGAGGAAGAGGTTCTCTTTGTCAATACCCCCTCTCGTATTTTGTCTGAGACCAAAACCCCATCTACGAGCCCTTGTCCCCCAAAGGACTCCGAACTAGTGCGGAAACGCATACGGTTCGGAGGAAGGAGTACTGGGAACGGTACCCGCCTCAAGGAGTGCGACCGGGGGCCGTGTTAAGTACTAAACCTCCAATCTATACTTTCAATACTCTTTCCTCTTTACCTACAAATAAAGATATATGAATTAAAATCATTGACCCACATTCCTTAGTGGTCAGTTACTTCTTCCCGTATGTATAATTTTCGTTAAAATCCTATTACCTATGATTCAGTGATTAAATTTTTTAGTTTACTAATGTATGTCTTTTACCTTCTTATATATCTAGACCCGATGTCCTTTCTTAACCCTGTGACTAATACGTAACAATTAGACATCCACTATAAAATTGGTTACTTTAATCCTATTAAGTGGGTCCTTTTATACGTCTTTTTCCTCTCTTCTTTCCTCTAAGTATCTATCGTCGCAAATTTCCTACTAGCCTTACCCTATAATGTGTCTCTTAGAACATTACCCTCATCTCAAAATCATTTATTGTATCAACGTACTAATTTTTTTTTCAAAACTCTAATATACCTCATATCATTATATATAGAATAATCTTCTATTCTTCACTTCTTACAGTCGAGTTGAACCAATAGTCCTATAGAGACCATCGTAATCAACTTCACTTCCGAGTCTTATAACTTCCGTCACCTGTCTAAAATCACCAGACTCCTTGTTGTCTCATTTCCCACAACTTCTACCAGTGACGTTCGATGTCAAAGGTATTCGGACAAGTACTTCCTTTCCTTTCTCCCGTAACGAGGTTCTTTCGTGTCATATCTTCCAAAACCGAAAATTCTCCTCTCGTGAATCTTCGTAAAAATAAAATCCTTCTTTTTACACTCTCAGTCTAATCTTCAAAAATTACTTCACCTATTTACCATGTCACTCTCGTTCTCCTTTCTTACATATAACACCTTTTTTACCGGGGAACGGGAAGGATAATATCACATAAGATAAACATATCATTTTTGTTCTATAGATTTTACTGAATGTAAAATTTTTGGACTCAGGTTAACTAACAAGTATCATCTTGATCTCTCGAAAGGTGTTCCCGTTAATTGTATTTGTCCGGACACTATGAGGACTGAAACGTTCCATTAATTGTGTCGTCCTTTACGTAAGACCCCGTCTGTCAAGGATCTTCTCACCCACCTTAGGATTACCCTCTGACTCCTTCTCATTCGTTCAATTATTAAAGTCAGACATATATCGAGAGTGTAGTAATTTGAGAGTTTCAATAAAAATTTTCCCGTTGTTGGACTTCTCTTTAAAAATGGAAAGGAAGTCAAAGAAGTCCCCGGACCCGAAAGTAATAATGACAACAAAAACAGACTATCACCACAAATATGTCTAAAAGATTTTATCAGATTTTCGGTTGGATTAATGAACGAAACGTATTGAATGGATCAATGATAAATTCGTTATTACTGGAAGTCTGACCTATAAAAGAACCATAATACTGGTTACCTTTCGAAACCACCAGAGTCCATTTCGATCCCCGGTAATTATCTCTGACAGTAATTATCACACTTTTACTGATTGACTTTCCAGTAATCACACTAATATTTAGTATTGTTTCATTTCTTTTTCCGTTTCTTAAGTTTTCAATGTTCGACTTGTAGTTCAACGGTACCTATGACATAAAAGGATCTATGTCTTTGGGTCTTATGATTGGTTTCCTTCTGTTAACAGTTAAGAGTAAAAGGTAAATCCCAATATGAGCGACAAATTTATGTGTGCAACCAGGCATCTTTGACTTTATTGATTGTAAGGACGACGTACTTCCATTCTTAGAAACGTGACTTCCCCTGGATCCCTCCAATAAGTAAGGTTAAAGATGATAATATTAATACTGTTCGACTTGATAGAATTGTAGTAGAATGAAATGTCCATAGGTTTCTTCCTTTCATATCTGTAGAATTCATCCCCACCTAGGTCAAAACACCTCGGATTCCGAGTGTCTTATACTTCTAATGAAACTTTTCTTTTATTTAGATTTAATGATTATATTTTATAGGTAAAACAGTACAAAGACTGTGTTCTTTTTTACACTGTCTCCGTTCGTAAGATGACTAACGTTAATTTTTCGGAATGAGAACGTTTTAAAAATTTTAGTACACTGACATATTATACAACGTTACATCTTCTACTTCCCGAAGAAGTCCTATTTCTTCTAAATATAAGTCTTCTAATATATAAGTCTAAAGGACAGTTCTTCGGTCTTCAAATCTCTTTTTTCGGTTATCTAGTAGGTCACACTGTGCCCACGACGACATCTACTCGTTTGAGTTTTTACAAGCTCACTCCGTTGAATTCGATTGGTTCAAGAGATTGAGTATCAAAAGACGGAGGTTCGTGAAATCCAGATTGACCGAAAATGTCCTCCCTCTGATCGATCTTGGGTTCTCTATAATAAACCCTTAAAGACTACTTGGTCACCCCGTTTAATTTCAATCACATAAACGTACTTCGAAGAACTCCTTTATATTGTAAGACCTTTTTCTGTCGATTAACAATTAAATTTTTTGTTTAACACACCATCTTTGATGATCGACAATTTGATTTAAAGAAGAGGGAAAGAAAATAACGTTTACTCAACACCGACCTTGAGAGGATTCATCTGAACATCCAGAATCGGGGAGAACGTCGGTCTAAAACGAGACTAACGACTCCCAGTTACCGTTTCTCTTTTACCTCTCAAAGAGAAAATTAAAGTTACGTAACACTGTATAGTTACATTGATGAACCACACTTCTCCTCTTAGACGTATGAAGAATATGATTCATAAATTTCTGATATATACAGAATAAATTTTGATCTACAAAATTTTTATCTACAAAGGGAACCGGTAAAGTTTTGTATAATCATTTACTAACTTTAGAAACTCATACACTTCTTACAGAACACGCAAGGTCAGCACAGACTGACAACGTTGGAACACCTGACATTGGGCGGTCCGATGAGACAGGTACCTTAAAAGGTCCGTTCTAATGATCTCATCCAACGGTAAAGGAAGAGGTCCCCTAGAAGGGTTGGGTCCCTAGTTTGGGTGCAGAGGACACTTAGGATGAACCATCCACTTAAGAAATGGTGACTCGGTGGACCCTTCGGGTTATTTTACAGAGGCTCTTGTGGTTAACATTTCCCTACTCACAAGTTATTTTTGGTCGGACACTGTGACGTTTATAGAACAATTTAGAAAGAATAATTAAAAAATTTATGGAACCAAAGTTAAAAATCTAATTACGTAACCGGGACGATATTAAAAAATTATTTTCCTCATTTACTTAACCTTTATAAAGGATTATCGTAATAGTTTTGGTAGAGAGAAAGGTCAGTCCATATTTTCTATTTATGTAAAAATATTAGTAAGTAAAGTGATACTTGGGGTCTTAATAAAGTAGTACATTTGACTATGACTACACACACATATATATATATATATATATCTCTCTCTCTCTCTCTCTCTTTCTCTCTTTCTCTCTCTCTCTGTCTCTCTCTGACTAAAAGTGAAGAACTAGTTTTACGTTAAACAAACTTGTCGTAAAGAACAAATTTATTTAAAACTATCACTGGAACTATCTTCTTTCAGTTACGTATTATATAAAGATGGGTATCGTCACAAATCTGAAGATAGACAGTCGATGTGTAGTCGTCTGATCGTACCTACGGGTACTCTAACCGTCAAAACGTCCCGAACATATTTCCCTTTTCTCAATATATCTGAAATTTTTTTAACCCCCTCTTTTACTCTTAAATTTTCCATTCTCGATTAAGAGTCTACGGACTGATCTAGAGAATTACTGATTTCTTTGATGACACTAAAGGTTTTCTTCCTAAAGGTGTTTACAGTTTAAAGATGAAGGAGAGAAGATGTCAGATCAAGAACATCAAAACTTTGACCTAGTAAAGATTTACACTGAAAAAGAATTTAGTCTGAAAATCTCTTTAATAATGGGACATGGATGAGTCAAAATGTAAGGTCGGATTAAATGATAGATAAGGTGATTGAGAAAAGACCTATCCATTGTTGGTGACTTGAACCTAGTTCTTCTTATAAAAAGTGGGTGTTTAAGTAGTCTAAATTTTCAGTTCAGAACATGTTTTATCAAGGAAACTTGTACTACAAGAAATGAATAAATCATAATCACATTTTTCATCTTGACCGAGGACCAAATGTACTCTATCACTAAAACTGGGACAACGATTTTAACGCTACTATAAAAGGATTTCAAGATTGAGGTTCCTGACTCTGACGACTCAAGACGGACTCTTTTACGTTATATCCTGTAGTTATCTTCTTTCGTAAGTCCCCGGTCAATTACGTCTCTCATTGTGTCACCGGAACTGTGAGATTCCTAGACGCAACTCTTGGTCGACTCGAGTAACGAAGTTCCTCCAATTCCAGTCAGGGACAGACAAAAGATATGTAACTTTTGGTACGGTGGTAAGTCGTATTAACTGTTGAATGAAGAGGTTCCCCTGATAAGTGATTTTATCTTAAAAGAGACGTAAATTTTTTTTTATATATATATATATAGGTTTATGGGTGTGTTAAGACTATCAAAACCCACGACTAATATAATATTCTCGAGACTTAAAATAAAGTTCGAACGAAACCGAAAAATTTGAAGATATGTCGTAAGTTTTGTTAATTTTATGAACCGTACAAAGACTATAACATAGACCACTAAAGACTTGTGAGAGTCTGTGAACTTGTGACGGAAAATCTTGGGATTTTGTACTACCATCATGTTTAATGAAAAACCAAACACCCTAGTAAATGATCTTGAACAATTCTTTATACACATACTATAAACATACCGTGATTCTCTTTTCACTCTATGATTTTTATTATATTATACATATATAGGTTTCGTCATCTAGTGTTCTGACCTTTTTATATCTATCAATTAAGACCTTATGTTACGAGTTGGTCCGGTCGAAATACATCGTTACTAACAATTTTAAAATAAAAAAGATTTATATTAGAGATATAATCAGAAAACCCGTTTCAATGGTATATGGACACCTGTAATTTCAGTTACGAATTTATTAAAGAAAACCCATCTAACAGAAATTACCGTTATAAAATAACTATTATAAAGTATAAACGGAGTATAGGAATACTTTTACAAATAGTAATAAAAGTGATCGGGAAAGAAATTTCGGGAGGGGATGACAGATGGATGGTAAAATAAAGAGTGCAAGTAAAGTTGAACAGGAATACGAGGTTGTCATTTTATGTATCATACGAGAATTATTTATTGTCGGTATTTGTCCCGAAGATCACTAAAATCTTTGTACTGTAGAATAAGAAGAGGATCATAGAGACTTTTCGTAAAGAGTTCCAACCGTAATGTCTAGAAGAAACTGAATCCTACCTCAAAACCGAGTTATTTGAGTAGTATTCAACTTTTATAACATTCAGTTTTTACATAAATTTTATGGATTGGATGGCTTTCAGTACACAATCTACTGAGACACGTTCGCATCCGATTACTTTTACAAGACTCGTTCCATTTGATAGAATGGGATTTTAGGAGTCTTGTAAATGTTATCAGATGTGAACACGTTTCAGTAGATTGTGTCTCGGATAAAACATTATTGTTTCACAACCCGTAGAGTACATTAAACACTTATGACATGTTTTATCATTTTGTCTTATTGAGATACTCATATCCTACCAAAATTCACATAGATCAGTAAATTTTACTAACACATGGGAGGACTAGAGTACCGACTGACCCTCGACACCGAACGACGGGACGGGTCAGGACTCTGTGATCGTGGTGTATAACGATCGGACCCTTTCTAGTTTTAAGTTTTAGACTTCATGTTAAAGATAACTTACGTATAGTGAAAACGTGGAAGTATTTCAATTTTTTAACATTCAGTTCGTAGTATTTAACCCCTAGCAGACATAACTGTAAGGTTCGACTGATTAAGAAGCGATGTCCCCAGATAAGACATGTATCATCCTTAAGGAACCAGAGTTAGGCATCTAAAGTCCTCGTAAAGAGGAGGGCAACACTATCAGTCTTTACAAAGGTCTATAACTATTTACAAGGGACCAGTATTTTAACGTGAGAGACTTTTGGCGACCGAATCGTTTGCTACAAGAAACACAATCCTTACTACAAAGGAACTGGAAAAAGTCCACGTACAATGACAGGTACGTAACACCTTAGTAGGACTTCACAGTAGAGGAAGAACGACGGAATCAACTTAATGGAGTCTCTTCCATTTCAGAAGAAAGAAAAAGACAAGAGTAATCTTACCGAAGGATAGCGAAGTATAAAGTTTTAGGAATTGTGTTATGTTAATATAAATGTTTAAGTAAACATAATCACAAAAGGAGGGAGTAAGGAATACGTTAATTTTTTAATACCCATTCATACAGTGCAAAATGTATTATGTAAGGGTGTAAGACGGTATTAAAGACCATAAATAATCCGTAAGTGATTTACAAATACCTTTTTACTGTTCTATTAAATTATTTAGTCGTATCCTTCAAATATTAGTCTGTTGAGTACTCATATAAAATTGGAAACACATTTTATCACCTGTCTTTACTTTATAAAGAATTACGAAAAAAGGTTTTTTCGTATGGGGGAAGATAGATTCCCCCATAAACTCCATTACTTCATTTAAATGATCCATCTCAACCTACATCTCCATATTTTTCGGGAACTTCCAAAACATTTACTTTTATCTAGAATTTGTAGTTTTTTAAAATTCATAATAAACTACCCTAATAGTGAATGTGTTTCTGTAACCATCCGGTGCGCTCAGATATCAAAGAAATGAAAGGTTCCTACTCCACGATTAATCATAAACAATCACTATTACTTTACGTCTAAGAACTTGTCTTTATAAAAGAACGATAAAAGTGTATCTGTAACTAGTTAACGAAACCTCTTTTAAAAAGAGAAGGTATACTTTTGGTGTTAGTAAAACATCGATTATACTAAACTATATAGTACCTTTAGATTTATAACACGGGGGGGGGCTTCAAGTGTAGGATTACGGACTTTAGATACTTATAAAATGGAATATACCGTTTTTTCCTGAAACACCTACACTAATTTCCAGAACTCTACCCTGTCAATAGGACCTAATAGTTCCAGTCAAGTCAAGTCAAGTCAGAGAGTTAACACAGACTGAGAAACACTGGGGTACTTAACGTCGTACGATCCTAAGGGACAGGTAGTGGTTCTGGGCCTCAAGTGGGTCTGAGTACACGTAGCTCAGTCACTACGGTAGGTCGGTAGAGTAGGAGACGGCAGGGGCAGAGGAGGACGGAGGTTAGGGAGGGTCGTAGTCCCAGAAAAGGTTACTCAGTTTAGAAACGTACTCCACCGGTTTCATAACCTCAAAGTCGGAGTCGTAGAAAGGAGGTTATTTGTGGGTCCTGACCAGAGGAAATCCTACCTGATCAACCTATAAAAACGTCAGGTTCCCTGAGAGTTCTCAGAAGAGGTTGTGGTGTCATGTTTTCGTAGTTTAGAAGTCGTGAGTCGAAAGAAGTGTCAGGTTGAGAGTGTAGGTATGCACTGGTGACCTTTTTAGTCGGAACTGATCTACCTGGAAACAACCGTTCCATTATAGAGACGAAAAGTTAGAAGATAGATCCAACCAGTATTGAAAGGAAGGTTCCTCATTTCACTTCAGCGAGTCAGCGAGTCAACACAGGCTGAGAAACACTGGGTACCTGACATCGGGTGGTTCGAGGAGGCAGGTACCCTAAGAGGTCCGTTCTTATGACCTTACCCAACGGTAAAGGAAGAGGTCCCTTAGAAGAGTTGGGTCCCTCTCTTGGGTCCAGAGGGTGTAACGTCGGTCTACGAAATTGGAGACGTGATGGTCCCTTCGGGTTCCTCATTCGTAGAAAATTAAAGTACCGACGTCAGTGGTAGACGTTACTAAAACCTCGGGGGGTTTTATTTCAGATTGTGACAAAGGTGACAAAGGGGTAGATAAAGGGTACTTCACTACCCTGGTCTACGGTACTAGAAGCAAAAGACTTACAACTCGGTTTAAAATTCGGTTGAAAAAGTGAGAGGAGAAAGTGAAAGTAGTTCTCTGAAAATTCAAGGAGAAGTGAAAGACGGTATTCCCACCACAGTAGGAGTATAGACTCCAATAACTATAAAGAGGACCGTTAGAAGTAAGGTCGAACACGAAGAAGGTCGGGTCGCAAAGAGTACTACATGAGACGTATCTTCAATTTATTCGTCCCACTGTTATATGTCGGAACTACATGAGGAAAAGGAAAACCTTGATCAGACAACAAGGTACAGGTCAAGATTGACAACGAAGGACAGGACGTATATCCAGAGAGTTCTCCGTCCACTCCACCAGACCATAAACATAGAGAAAGTCTTAAAAGGTGTCAAATAAACTAGGTGTGTCAGTTTCCGAAACCGTATCAGTTATTTCGTGTTTATCTACAAAAAGACCTTGAGAGAACGAAAAAGGTACTGGGTCTCCTACAACCGTTAAACTAGAGACCAAGGAGATGGAAAGGATTTTGGTCGAACTTGTAGACCTTCAAGTGTCAAGTGTATAACGACTTCGCACCGAACCTCTTAAAACTCCTAATGAAATGATCACACACTCTACTCACGTTAACACACCATCAAACTCGTAAGAAACCGTAACGGAAAGAAACCCTAACCTTACTTTTGACTGGAAAAGGTCAAGACACCGGTGACGACTCAAAAGGTTTAAAAGACCGTATGACTCACGTCGTGAAAGTGTCGTAGTAGAAAGTCCTAAACTTTATAAGTACATCCCGGTTACATTGGGATCTCCCGGAATGTCCTCCATCCGTCCTCTAGTCTCCCTGTCTTCCATTGTACTGTGTCTTCGTCTCTCTATAAACTTCTAAAATACGACGATTGTAACTTCTACCTCCTTCCCCGGTACTCGGTTCCTACGACCACTAGAGTCCGTTCGACTATGGAACTAAAATTAGTTTACTTTGACTAAATTCTGAAGACTGGAGTCTCTAATATCCTATTATTTAGAAGTAAGAAACTTCAGTGAATCGAACTCCATTAAACTCTTTATGACTGTTATCTCTTGATTAATTATGTTAGTACTACTTTTAAAATTGTATGAAAACAATTCTTAAAATAGGACTTATACAATGAATATACAAACATATAGTAAGAAGGTAAAAGATCGTCATTTGAAATAAGTCACAATGTTTGTTAAAATACTTATACAATTTTCGTAAGTGAGTAGGTAAGGTGTCTATTTCAAATAGTCAAAAAGACCGTTATTAGGACACTTATAAGAATATACAACTAGATCTATGTGTACTCGTTCCCACAGGTAGAACGGTCTTGATATGACAGTGTTAGAAGGACTTCAAACTTTCTATAAATACACACACATATATATATATATATATATATATACCTTTCTCTCTGTCTCATACTCCTTGACCGAGAATTTTAATCTCTTCGACTCTTTGGGATATAAGACGGTAGCTGTTTGACCTCTGAAGTCCTTTCGGTCATCACATTAAATCAGGTCCCTTGGATTCTGGTCTCTTGGTTCATTGAGTTACAGATATAACTATATTCAGTTCAGGTTCTTGTCCTCTTCTACTCTACTTGACAGGATTCAGTTTGTCATTTCGTTCGTTTTTTCTCTTCTTAAAGAGGTGGAAAAAAAGATCTGAGGTTTCCCCGACTACTACAAATGGGTGTAACCACTCCCGTTAGATAAAACTACTCAGGTGATTCACCTTACGCTTAGAGTAGACTTTTGTAAGAATGTCTATATGGGTCTTTATTCCGAATTGAACTCGTGATGTATCGGTCAGTTCGACTGTGTATTTTAATTGATAGTGTGCCATACAATTACGTACATATAACTTTACTTGACTTTATATGGAAATACTATAATTGATAGGAGGAATGACCTGGATTATTCGAAAGTATTGAAAGGTATTTCTTGAACGTATAGAAAACAATCTAAATAAGAATCCAAAAATTTTAAAAAATTATATTTGTCATATATTTATAAAGATTGAAACGAGGATCGTACATTTTATATTAACTCAAACTTTGGTCGTTTGATCTATTCGAAAGAATATTTAAAATTATTAAATAATCGTCGAATAAATCCTCAAAGATGTATATATTATTAGGTTAAACAACTACAAGGAGGATAAAGAGTAAGCACGGAATTACACGACCGATTCTTACTTTTACCACTTTTGTTTTTTGGAATAGAACAAGAACTCCCTTTCGAAACTTGTGAAGTCATATATATACTACCATGACTTTATCGAGAACAAAATAACACCTTATTAAACTTACATCTTGTTTGTGCTAAATTACTGTCTAGACGATATCGTCACCTAATTTTTTATATTGTTCTGTACTAAGAAATCGAACCACCTTACATCAATGATCGGGTCCTTCTAACCTCCTTCCATATTTCAGTTCTTGAGGCAAATCCAGTACAAACGAAACTCTGCATGTAATCTATCTATTCACCTGTACGTCTCATTAGTCAACTTATATTATTCGGAAACAATCTCTCCTTTCCTTGTGTTTTCTCTCTCTTTCTCCACTTAGTAGTTGAAAGTTTCCGATAATTTCGGTATTCTATCGATTGTTAAGGTTCTGTATTTATCATCTAGTTATTTGCAAACTTTCTTCGAACCGCGCTTCGAAAGGTGGTAATTCAGCTCCACTCCTTCTCTTCGTTTTTCGAACGTGTGTCACCAATCTCTCTATCGTCCTTTTGGTTTTCTTACTTGTTTCATATGAACTTTCGTTCTCATCTTTCATAATGTTATTCTTCCTTTAACCGAATTAGCGGTTAGGAATGATAAGTTTATTATAAAGTCATTTGTAGGAATGTAAATATAGTATCGAGTAGGTATTGTCGAAAAAAAACCATCTGTTTTTAGGAATTTATCTTTAAACTCCTTTCTCAATGTTTTATAAGTATCGATAATACGTTAACGACAGTGTTTTTCCGTAGCACATTTATTTATAAAGACAGGAGTCATATTCTTTTATGTGTGTCCCTTTAATGTATGGAACGGAGTCTACACAAAGTCATTTTCTCTTTGAAACCCACCATTTGTTTCGTCTCTAACTTCACTAAACGGTTAAATGTTAGGGACGAATCCAGTCTATAGACACAAAAGTTTACTCGTTATCTTTACGTGGTAATTTGTCAGTTGAGGTTTTAAGTCGAATACTGGTCCGTGTGTCAACCGAAAGTCACTTTGTCTGAAAAATGTTATTTGTTCTCTTAATAAAACCTTCGTTCGACCCTATCCCAATAATACTAATAGATTCTCTAGTCTATACCAGTTCTCTCGGAGTCTATTTAGTGTAGGTGAAGGTTTTGACATACAAAGATTAGAAGTTTGCATATTAATAGTGAAAATGGTAGAAATAAAATAGGTGTATACAGGATATAAAGATCATCACATCATGTAAATTTCAGTTAAGTGAAAGATAAAACGAATATAGACACAACCTTCCTTTCACATATAATGAAAACACTTACCTCTTTTTCATAGTGAACGGTAATTTACATTGACGTTCTTATTTATATTAGTTATGTTTGTTACAACAATTCAAAGTCCAACTACCGTAACAACCGGTTTCTAAAACTTGGATATTTTTCCTTTAATGGTTTCTAATCTCTTTTCAATTTCCAAATAAATAAAGATATACCATATGAAAATTTTAACATTTCCATATTTAACTTTTCAATTTCAGACTTTACATTGAACGGTGTTTAACGTGCTAAATAAGATCCGTCAAATGATCAGGTAATTTTTTTCCTTTGGATTCAGAATAAAGTATAAAAAGGTAATCGTAACATTAATGACGATCTATACTTACAATCAGGTCTCTTGAACTTCCTTTGAATAATCACAAATAGAGTACTTTGAAATTATTTTTTACAAAACCAGATATTAGTCGGCATCCTCAGTCTATTAAAATTGAGAAAAGGATAAAAAGATCCTTCGCAATATGAATTTGGTACAATAATAGTTTCCGGAGGTCTCTTCCTGAAAATTTTAAGTAAAATATATTTATTAAAGTCTTATTAAAATATCGACTTTTCCCTTAGGTCTTTAGTAGGGCACGAATTGAAAAGTCCACTTCTGTGGTTTAGTTACCTATACGACCACCTACACTCTCATCTTCTCCCTGTGTCACATGAGTCTAGCGTTCAGATAAGTCTCGGGCGTAAAGCACCTGAATCTTGAGATGGGATTTTGTAAAGAAAACAGAGAAAAGAAGTAAATAGGATTTTTATAGATAAAACTAAATTAACGAAATTTCCCTCATCCGTCTTCTAATACAGTTAGTGACTCAGTACAAGTTGAGAAAACACTGGGGTACTCGCCGTCGGACGATCCGAGGAGACAGGTACCCCAAAGGGTCCGTTCTTATGACCTCACCCAACGGCAAAGGAGGAGGTCCCATAGAAGGACTGGGTCCCTAACTTGGACTTAGAGGACATAACCGTCCATCTAAGAAATGGTGACTCGGTGGACCCTTCGGGTGTCTGTTAATATAGGAACAATAATTAATACCTCTATTAAACGGGATCATTCCTTTAAATTTTTATTCCTCAATATCAGTACAGTCTTGTGTCTCTTGTCTACCTCACCGTACCTCGGATCCTCCTCGAAGTACTTCTACGTTTATGAAAGGTAATACTAAAATGTGTGGATCTACAAGGACAGTGTGTGTTTATGTGACCGATTAACAAAGTATTTGTCTAAAAAAAAACACACAAATATATACAATTGTAGTGTCTGTCCGATACTTCCTTTTCTGTTATAAGAATTATTGTACTTGATGAGTAAAAAATATATTGCTTATACTTATCTCACGAATAATACAAGATTTATAAGAAAATTCACAACCCGTCTGACGTATCACAGAATCAACGAGTCAGTACAGGTTGAGAAGCACTGGGGTACCTGACATTAGGTGGGCGGAGGAAACAGGTACCCGAAGAGGCCGGTTCTCATGGCCTGACCCATCGGTAAGGGAGGGAGGAGGTTCACTAGAAGGGATGGCTCCCTAGTTTGGACCCAGAGAGTGTAACGTCTGTCTAACAAGTGGTAGACTCGGTGGTAACTAGTGTAGTCTTTCCAGTTATCATTTAGTTCCCACAGATAAGTAAAGTGAAAACCACTCAATTCCTTAACACATTTGGTGATATTAGTAAATATTTCAGTTTACTTGATTATGTCCGAACTAAGCGGTTATTACGAACCTCGTATTCCTGACTTGTCCGTATCATCCCATATTTTCTTGAAACCAGTTTTCAGAGTATTGTGAGTATATAATGTATGATGTAAAAAACAAACATAAAAATGGAATTGGAATACGGGTCAACTCTTCGTCGAAAACGATCCTACCTCAACGTAATCGGTAATACTGAAGACGGAGATCGATCAGGGTATTTGAAAAGTTTAAAGTGTGGATCATTTTACGTCAATTTTGGTTCAGCTATTTTGTTAGTGGTACTCTTAACAAACAAAACATTGAAATTCATATTTTTACAGAGAAAACTTCGGACTGGATAAAGTTGTTCCCATTCTTATGTATCAAAAGTGTAAGTTATAACGCTTGTTTAGAGGTGTAAGGGACGGCCTCTCTTAGTCGTAAAATTGTAACTACTGCGAAACACGACTCTACGTTAGAGGTAGACTATTGACGAGACAGACTATGATGAACAGAAAATAAATGTCAACGTGATAGATTAGTTTCATCAAAACGAAGTCTTGTGTTTACATTATTTTTCTTTTGTTAGGATTTCAAAAAGAATATGGAAATAACGAGAAGTCAAAAGTTAATTCAAATAAATATCTGCCAAGAATCAAAAATTAAGTAAGGACTCCTTTTGTCGTATCTTGGATAGTAACTTCAATATTCATCATATCTTTTGTCTGTATTATGTTTTATGTTTGGTTGAATGATTTTTGTAATACTTAACTGTGGAAGATACGTCTAACCTCAGTATGCACTTGTGTGTCAATAACACACACACCCACCCATATAAACACAAAAGTAACGTTTAACGAATTACAGTTTTTCGATTCTTTGGGATTGAGGTGTTAGAACAACTTCAAATAAGATAGTCAATTTTTATTGGACAATAATAAGAATAAATAAACAAAAACCACCGTGAGTCAATTACCAACTAAGTCCCTCCTATAACACTAAGACAGAAGTACACCACTTATGAAATTTTTAAGTCAAAGTATTTATTTTGGATATCTATAAGTCTCTATTCTTTTACGTAGGATGAATTACTACAATAAATGTAAGTACATATATGTACATACATACATACATACATATATATAATTATGTTACATAATTATATAGTTAACATACTCACGTTACTTATATACATACGACAACAACGAATCAACGATTCAGTACAGGTTGATAAAACGTTGGGGTACCTGATAGTGACGAGACAGTCCCTAAAGGGTCCGTTCTTATGACCTCACCCAACGACAAAAGAAGAGGTCACCTAGAAGGACTGTGTTCCTAATTTGGGTGTAAAGGACGTAATGTCCACCTAAAAAATGGTGACTCCGTTGTATAAGTGAGAAAAAGTTCTATGAGAAGGGTGTATCCGGTAATGTCTTATAACTCATCCTAAGGGACACGATATGTATCCAAGAATAATTAATGGATAAAAAATATATCATGATACTTTTATAGTCAGGGTTAGAGGGGTAAATAGGGAGAGGGAAGGAATAGGGAACCATTGGCATTCAATCAAAGAATGTAGACATTTAAATGAAAACAAAACATTAATTCAATTGAACATGGGATATAAAATCTAAGGTGTATATTCTCTATAGTGTAATATAAATATAAAGAGACAGACTGAATCATACTGTTAATAATCCAGGTGGGTATTACGATGTTTACCGTAATAAAATAAGAAAAAACACTGATTATAAGGTAACATATATACAACGTGAAGAAGTAGGTACGGAAACAACTATCTGTAAATCCAACGGAGGTACAGGACCGATGACATTTATCATGACGTCACTTATAACCTTATGTATATAGAAAAGTTTAATAATAAAAGAGACTGATATGTGTAACCTCATCCTAAGGACCTAGTATACCATTAAATAAAAATCCACAAAAAAAAAAAAATTTCCTTAGAGGTACGACAAGAGGTATCACCGACATGACTAAATGTAAGGGTGGTTGTTACATTCTCCCAAGGGAAAAAAGAGGTGTAGGAAAGGTAATAAATAAAAAATTATCTAAAAAACTACTACCGGTAAGACTAACCACAAACCACTATGAAGTAACATCAAAACCAAACGTAAAGAGATGATTAGTCACTAGAACTCGTAAAAAAGTACATAGAGAACCGGTAGACATACAGAAGAAACCTCTTTAAAGGTAAATCTAAAAGACGGGTAAAAAATTTGTAAATCAACAAAACAAACAAACAAACAAAAAATAACTCGACGTACTTAGTACACATACAAAACCTCTGATTAGGGACAACCGGTTAAGTAAAGGTTTATAAAAGAGGGTAAGACACCCGAAAGAAAAACAAAATAACTACCAAAGGAATTAGACACGTTTTCAAAATTTCAAATTAATCTAGGGTAAACAAATAAAAAAAAAATGAAAGTAATGAGAAGTCAGTCAAGTCAAGTCAGCGAGTCAGCACAGACTGAGAAGTGCTGGGGTACTTAGCGTCGTACGGTCCGGAGGGACAGGTAGTGGTCGAGGGTCTCAAGTGAGTTTGAGTGAAGGTAGCTCAGTCACTACGGTAGGTCGGTAGAGTAGGAGATAGTAGGGGAAGAGGAGGACGGGGGTTAGGAAGGGACGTAGTCTCAGAAAAGGTTAGTCAGTTGAGAAGTGTACTCCACCGGTTTCATGACCTCAAAGTCGAAATCGTAGTTAGGAAGGTTTCTTTAAGGTCCCGACAAGAGGAAGTCTTACCTGACTAATCTATCGGAACGTCAGGTTCCCTGAGAGTTCTCAGAAGAGGTTGTGGTGTCAAGTTTTCGTAGTTAAGAAACCGCGAGTCGAAAGAAGTGCCAGGTTGAGAGTGTAGGTATGTACTGGTGACCTTTTTGGTATCGGAACTGATCTGTCTGGAAACAACCGTTTCATTACAGAGACGAAAAGTTATGTGATAGATCCAACCAGTATTGAAAAGAAGGTTCCTCATTCTCAGAAAATTAATTTCCATATATTTTTATAAGACGTCAAATACAATCTCTCACCGTACAGATACATAGGGAGTTCCTTAAAATAACATAGGTCATAATTTAAACGTAGAAATTAAGTAAAACTCAAATAAAAACACGTATTATAACCTCTTACAAGATTAAAGTAATAAAATTTACAGGTCAAAAGGGTCGTGACAAATAACTTCTCTGACAGAAAAGAGACAACATAAAAGAACGGAGGAAACATTATCTAATTAACTGGTATCCACTTACCCAAATAGAGACCTAAAAGATAGGACAATGTAACTAGACATAAAGACAAAAACACTATCATAGTATGACAAAACTACTGACATCCAAACATCACATCGGACTTCAGTCCCTCGGACTAATGAGGTCTATACAAAAAGAAAGAGTTCTAACGAATCTGGTAAACTCTAGAAAACACAGAGGTCAGTTTAAAATTCTAAAAAAAAAAGATCAAGACACTTTTTACGGCAATCAATAAACTATCCCTAACGTAACTTAGACATCTAACGGAATCCATCATATCAGTAAAACTGTTATAGCAAAGAAGGTTAGGTTATTATACCATATAGAAAAGAAAACAAACATAACACAATATAAAGAAAGTAGACGTAGAATATAAAAAACCTCATGTTCAGAAAACAGAGGAATCTATCCGTATAAGGATCCAGAAAACTACACTACCATTTACCCTAAAAAGGAATTAAAGAAAGTAACAATCATGTATCTTTATATTGTCTAAACACAAATAATTAAAACATAGGATTCCGAAATGACTCAAGTGACTATTCGGGATCATCAAAAGACCATTGTAGATAACCTGGGATACCTATCATAGTGTAGTATACGTTTCTCACTGTCAAAATGAAGAAGATAAAGTTAAGTCTAAGGAAAATAAATAAAAGAAGAAACGTTTGTCATCCTAAAGGTTTTGATACAACTTACTTTGACCACTCTCACTTGTAAGAACAGAATAAGGACTAGAACCTCCTTTAGAAAATCAAGAAGTGACAACTCATATTACAATCAACATCTGCACAGTATGTGCTTGGAAATAATACAACTCCGTACAAGGGAGGTACGGATGAAAGACCTCTATAGTATTTTATTTAAAAAAGTTGTCGAAAAAGTCATATATAACTCTACTAGTATCAAAAATAGGAAGTTAAACAACTACACCACATAGTGTGTATTACTAAAAGTCTATGACCTTTTAGGAACGTAGGAACGTTATTTAGGGTGAACTTATATGATATACTAGGAAAGTTACATAACAATCTAAGTCTAACGATCATAAAACAACTCCTAAAAACTTAGTCACAAGTAATCACTATAACCAGGTATCTTTCCCTCTTTTATAAACGTTTACTACTCTGGTTGTTCACCAATCAGAGATTTTAAATATTTGTGGATTGTGTCAAGTTAATTTTTTATGGATTAGTTGATTACCTGTCATTTGATTTCACTGTTAAGAGGTTTCTTTTGTATGTCTACCGGTTCTCTGTACACTTTTCTACGAGTCATAGTATTTGATCATCTCTTTAAGTTTAGTTTCGATGTTACTCCATAGTGGAGTGTGACCAGTCTTACCGGTAAAGTTTTTTAACTATTTGTTATTTACGATCTCTCCCACACCCCTTTTTCCTTAGGAGGATGTGACGACTATTACATTTGACCACGTCGGTGATACCTCTTATCATACCTCGAAACAATCTTTTCTTTTTATCTCGATGGTATACTAGATCTTTCGGATTAGAAACCATATATGTATACCTCTTTTTGTACTAATACTAAATTTTCCTATGAAAGTGGGGTCACAAGTAACGTCGTGTCAAATGTTGTCGGTCCTGTACCTTTGTACGATTTACAGGTAGTTTTCTCCTTACCTATGTCTTCTTCATTATGTATATATTTTACCTTATAACGAGTCGGTAATCTTTCTTACTTTATTACAGTAAACGTCGGTATCCTTACCTGGACCTCTAATAGTATGATTCACTTCATTCAGTTTCTTTCTTTTTATAGTATACTATAGTGAATTTACATCTTAAAATTTTTTACTATGTTTACTTGAATAAATGTTTTGTCTTTGTCTGAGTCTGAATCTTACTTTAATATCACTGGTCCCACCTTCACAACTCCCACTCTATGTGAGTCAAACCCTAACTGTAGATGTGTGACGATATAAATTTTATTTTAATAAAAGGTACTTTTTTTTTTACTCAATGATTTTTTTTTTTAGACAATAAAGAAGACGTTGAGACCATTTGGAGGAAAGTGGATTAACGAGTTATATATTAGTGTAATTAATATGTAACAATAGTAACCACAAAATCAGTAATTGAGTGCAGGTTGAGAAAACATTGACGAACCGGGAGGACTGATGAGACAGGGACCTTAAAGGGTCCGTTCTTATGACGTCACACAACGGTAAGGGAAGAGATCCGTTAGAAGGATTGGGGCCCTAGATTGGACTCAGAGGAAGTAACCGTCCACCTAAGAAATGGTAACTCAGTGGTCCTTTCGGGTAATAAATAAGAACTTTCACTTTCACAATCAAGGAGTCAGTACAGACTAAGAAACCATGGGTCACGTGACATAGGGTGGTCTGAGGAGTAGGTACCTTAAGAAGTCCCTTCTTATAACCTCACCCAACGGTAAGGGAAAAGGTCCTCTAAAAGACCTAGGTCCTCAGGTTTGGGTCTAAAGGGTGTACCACCCGTCTAAGAATGACAGACTCGGTGGTTCCTTCGTGGATGACGGAGTATGAGTGAAAATTTAATTCCATGTAAACAAATCCAGAGGGTAAGTTGTTTTTCCTACATTCAAATTTTTTTTTTTTCTGATTTTGTAAAAAGACCCAATAATTTCTTTCAAAGTATTTTTACTGAGGTTTCCACTTATTTTATAGACACTCTCACTAGTCTAAACTCCTTGTCTTCATTTCTTCATTTCGTATGATTGGGGTTTAAGGATTATCACTGACTATGCTCACTTCTCTTTTCCTCCTCTCTTCCGGACTTTCTTTGTGTAAACGCCTTATTTAAAGGTAAGTGAGATAAGTCAAAAGACCCCGGTTTTCGAATGTATTAATACTCTGGTAGAAAATCTCTTCTTATATTCGAATGTTATATTTTAATCTATATTTGGTTTAGAAGTAGTCTTACTCCTTTATTTAATATGGTGAATGTTTATTGTACTTACAACCTTTTAAATCTTTTATTGTCATAAAAAGTTATCAAAAATAAGAATTCTATATTAAATATATTTAATTTTATACGTTCATCTTAAACCACTCGAAACTTTTTACAAATATGAATTCATTAGTAGGTAGGTCAGTTCTATGTCTTGTAAAGATAATCGAGACTCAAAGGAATACAGGGAAAGTTCAGGTAACGGTAAGGGTTACGTTAGTGACAAGATTAAAGACACTACTATCTAATGAAAAAGGACTAAAACTTGAAGTACTTTCTTCAGTAAGTCATCTTTGAAAATTACATTTACGTATTAGATAAAACGAATTCTAAGTAGGTTATAAAAACGTACACAGTTATATAAAATTTTCGACACAACATAAGGTGACATTATTATGCGGCGTCTAAGTAATGGATAAAACGGTAATTATTCCTTGTAAATGTAAGAAAAGTAAACTTCCACAATACTTAATCTATGATATTTGTAAAGGTGTGAATTTATGTTATGATACACATTGTGTTCAAAAGTAAATTGTTCTCACTTTTGATTACCGGAAATTATTTTAACTTTTATTACCTAGTGTTTCGGTCAAATAACTGATACAGTTTCGGAAACTGACACACCTGGTGTTATTTGACACCTTTTAAGACTTTCTCTACCCTTATGGTCTGGTGGACTGTACGGAGAACTCTTTAGACATACGTCCAGTCCTTCGTTGTCAATCTTGACCTGTACCTTGTTGTCTGACCAAGGTTTATCCTTTTCCTCATGTAGTTCCGACATATAACAGTGGGACGAATAAATTGAATATACGTCTCATGTAGTACTCTTTGCGACCTGAGCTTCTTTGTGTTTGACCTTAGTTCTAACGACCCTCTTTATAGTTAGTGGAGTCTATACGTCTACTGTGGTTGGAATACCGTCTTTCACTTCTCCTTGATTTTTCGGAGAACTACTTTCACTTTCACCTATCACTTTTTCACCGAATTTCGAGTTGTAAGTCTTTTGTTTCTAGTACCGTATACCAGGGTAGTGAAGTACCCTTTATCTACCTCTTTGTCACCTTTGTCACAGGCTGAAATAAAAACCCCCGAGGTTTTAGTGACATCTACCACTGACGTCGGTACTTTAATTTTCTGCGAATGGAGAACCTTCCTTTCAATACTCGTTGGATCTATCGTATAAGTTTTCGTCTCTGTAATGAAACGGTTGACTCCAGGCAGATCAGTTCCGATACCAAAAAGGTCATCAGTACATACCTACACTCTCAACCTGACACTTCTTCCGACTCGCGGTTTCTTAACTACGAAAACTTGACACCACAACCTCTTCTGAGAACTTTCAGGGAACCTGATGTTTCTCTAGGTTGGTCAGGTAAGATCTCCTCTAGTCGGGACCCTAAAGAAACCTTCCTTACTACGATTTCGACTTTGAGGTCATGAAATCGGTGGAGTACGCTTCTCAACTGAGTAACTTTTTTTGGGACTACGACCCTCTCTAACCCCCGTCCTCCTCTTCCCCTGTTGTCTCCTACTCTACCGACCTACCGTAGTGACTGAGCTACCTGTACTTGGACTCACTTGAGGCCCTCAACCACTACCTGTCCCTCCGGACCGTACGACACTAAGTACCCCAACGTTTCTTAGCCTGTGTTGACTCACCGACTTGACTTGACTTGACTCCGTTTTTAGACAGTTTGACCAAAGGTTTCATTAGTTCAATAAAATGTAAGAGTTGTCTTTAGGTCCTTAAGGTCAAAAAGATTTAAGAAGAAGAATATTTATACTTCATGATGAATTAAAACAAAGATTAAATGTAAAGGTACTATAAATAACTACGTCTGTTAAACACCTATTTTTCTAGTAAGAGTCGTAACCATCATAGTACCTTTACATCTTGTAAAATTAATACCATTTTAGATCAACTATTAAAAGAAAGCAATCACGAAAAAACGTGACAATTTCTTTAGAAAGGGATGTAGCTCTAACCAATAAGTAAGAGGTTAACTACCCTATAAATCCAAAAAGATGTAAACCCTATAATATTTATCTTAACGACACTTGTAATCACGTACCAACATTTCTGAAAGTATGTAAACATATAAATATATGTTCAGAAACTTTTCTATATTAATAAGTAAATAGGACTCGATTAAGGATCCTTCGTTTGATGTGACATGGTTGATGAAAAATAGACACCTTATAAATAACTACAGGAAAAATTTTGACCCAATAAATAGTAATTAAAGATATATAAGAATTCCATTGTGCCTTAGTTAAGAAAAAACTTTTTATACATAACTCTTCTACAAGGGATCCAGATACAGAATGCAAAAGTAAAGCAATAGTCAAAAAAACTATTCTTTTCGTAAAGTCAAGTCAAGTCAAGTCAAGTCAGCGAGTCGGCACAGACTGGGAAACGCTGGGGTACTTAGAGTTGTGCGGTCCGGAGGGACAGGTAGTGGTCGAGGGCCTCAAGTGAGTTTGAGTGAAGGTAGCTCAGTCACTACGGTAGGTCGGTAGAGTAGGAGACAGCAGGGGAAGAGGAGGACGGGAGTTAGGGAGGGTCGTAGTTTCAGAAGAGGTTACTCAGTTGAGAAGTGTACTCCACCGGTTTCATAACCTCAAAGTCGAAATCGTAGTAAGGGAGGTTTCTTTAGGGGCCCAACTAGAGGAAATCTTACCTGACCAACCTAGAGAAACATCAGGTTCCCCGAGAGTTCTCAGAAGAGGTTGTGGTGTCAAGTTTTCGTAGTTAAGAAGCCGTGAGTCGGAAGAAGTGTCAGGTTGAGAGTGTAGGTATGTACTGATGACCTTTTTGGTATCGGAACTGATCTGCCTGGAGTCAGCCGTTTCATTACAGAGACGAAAACTTATACGGTAGATCCAACGAGTATTGAAAAGAAGATTCCTCATTCGCAGAAAATTAAAGTACCGTTGAAAAAGTGAGAGGAGAAAGTGAAAGTAGTTCTCCTAAAAATCAAGGAGAAGTGAAAGACGGTATTCCAACCACAGTAGACGTATAGACTCCAATAACTATAAAGAGGGCCGTTAGAACTAAGGTCAAACACAAAGAAACTCAGGTCGTAAAGAGTACTACATGAGACGTATATTCAATTTATTCGTCCCACTGTTATATGTCGGAACTACATGAGGAAAAGGATAAACCTTGGTCAGACAACAAGGTACAGGTCAAGCTTGACAACGAAGGATCGGACGTATGTCTAAAGAGTTCTCCGTACAGTCCACCAGACCATAAGGGTAGAGAAAGTCTTAAAGGGTGTCAAATAACACTAGGTGTGTCAGGTTCCGAAACGGTATCAGTTATTTCGTCTTTATCTACAAAAAGACCTTGAGAGAACGAAAAAGGTACTAGGTCGCCTATAACCGTTAAACTAGAGACCAAGGAGACGGAAAAGATTTTGGTGGAACTTGTAGTCCTTAAAGTGCTAAGTACATAACGACTTCGGACCGAACCTCTTAAAACTCGTAATGAAATGATCGTACACTCTACTCACGTTAACACGCCATCAAACTCGTAAGAAACCGTAACGGAAAGAAACCCTGACCTTACTTTTGACTGGAAAAGGTCAGGACACCGGTGACGACTCAAAAGGTTTAAACGACCGTATAACTGACACTGTGAAAGTGTCGTAGTAGACAGTCATAAACTTTATCAAGATGACCTTAAGGTAGTGGAGGTGATCGAAACAAGTATCACTACGAAAGATTCCGGGTGAACTGAAGTGTAAGGTCCTACAGACCGAGATCCACTCACTAGTGTGGTAGTACTAATAGACCCAGTACTTCTAGGAAAACATGTCAAGAAGACACATAAGAACGGTGTAGAAGAATTATAGAAGACGAAGACAATCCAGGTATGGTAAAGACAGGAAATAGCTCGGGTAGAAACGTACTTTACAAGGGAACCATAGAGATTAAAAGATCTTCTCTAGAGATCAGAAAGGGTAAGACAACAAAAGGAGATAAAGAAACGTAACTAACGACTTCTTCGGAAAGAATAGAGAAGAACGATAAGAAACCTTGAGACGTAAGTTTACGAATATAGAAAGGAAAAGAGGAAACGAAAAACGAAGAGAAGAAAAGTGTCGATAAACATTCCGGAGGAGTCTGTCGGTAAAACGAAAAAGCGTAAAGAAAAGGTACCCCTACCAGAACTAGGGACAAAGGACGTGTTACAGTGCTTGGAGTAAGGTATCAAGTAGTCCGTGAGATAGATAGTCTAGATCCGGGAATGTAGATAAAGAGTGAAGGTGACATATTAGTATTCCCTAAACTAACTCCAGTATGGACTTACCAGATCACCAAAAGGGACAAAAGAAGTTAAAGTCAGACTTAAACCATTATTCCTCAAGTACTAGACTCAGTGTCAGTCGAGGACCAGAACAAAAACAACTGACATATCTCGAAGAGGTAGAAAACGACGTGTTTTATATTAGTTAGACTAAAACCACAACTGGTAGACCACTACAGGTATATATCTCAGAAGAGAACACAACAACCTTCTCCCACAATCGATACTGGTCGCGTAAGAGAACCGTTTTGAGATAATTAGAAACGGGACGAAGTAAGGCGTAAGGTTCCGGTTTAAACGGACAATGAGGTCCACAAAGAACGGAAGGATGAAAACGTAAGGTCAGGGGATATTACTTTTCCCGTAGCAAAAACCCACAATCAAGATTTTCCAGAACATCCAAAAGTATCTTGGCAAGTTGAAGTCGAAGAAGTCGTAATCACCAACCCCGTATCTGAACCTAATGACACTATGACTTACCAAACGTAACATAAATGAACACACTTTTAGTTAAATAGATTAAATAGGAAAGATAACCGTTGAAAAACAGTATATTTTCTTTGAAAGGGATATTGTTCTAATTCTTTTATAAAAAGGTACAAAGGAGTTCTTCCGTACTTGTAAATCTAAAATACAAATACTGATACTAGGTATCGTCTATAAAACATAGAATGTTTCATCCCCAGTTCTATTGAAAAAAAGGGGATACTTATATGTCACCAAGTTCGTCTTAAACAACTTTTTAAAGGTAAGGTTTACCTTATAGAATCTCGTAAACTGTTTTTCGTTAGAAAATATGTCCACTTTCACATCAATTTCACAATCAGTGAGTCACCACAACCTGAGAAACGCTTGGGTACCTGTCATCGGACGGTCCGAGTAGACAGATACCCTGAAGTGTCCGTTCTTATGACCTCCCCCGACGGTACAGGAGGAGGTCCCCTAGAAGGACTGGGTCCCTAACTTGGGTGTAGAGGACATAACCGTCCGTCTAAGAGACGGTAGACTCAATGGTCCCTTCGGGAAGATATATCCACTCTCCCGTGAATACCTGAGAAATAAGAATACCTAGATAATTGGATAATCTGTTATATTGTAACTGAATCCATGTCATCCGTCATTCAAAGAAAAGGTCATTTGTTGAAATTTAAATGAGTTGTTTTGTACGTTACAATCCTTTCTAAAAAAATCCCTTGAGATACCTTTTTTTAGATATAACTTTTTTTGTGATAGAAAGAATCTCTTTTATCTCGGTTCTTTGACTAATTTTATACACTTATACATGTTACACAAATACTAGCTAGAAAGAGTCTATTAATTGTATTTTGAAAACTGGTAAAAGGAATTAAATACGCTATGTCTTAAAATTCAATAAAATAAAAAATAAAAGAATTTTATTTACCTAAGTAAGAGATAACTCTTTAACGATTTGACACTAAGTCTCATATGTATGGTAAAAATATAGGTATCGTTATACTCACTGGGTCAAAAAGTTATTGACATGGTCGTAAACGATAACAGTGATAAAGGAAAATCGGTGATATTCATATATTACTATATATTGACACCGAAATTGACATTCCACATACAGGAAAAATCACTTTGACACAAACATAGAAAACGAATAAGAGATTAGCCAAACAAAATTATTAATCAAAAATCTTAAGACTTAAGATTATGAACACGAAACAGTTTATACACCAAACGTTTATAAAATAGAACGAGACATCGAACGTAAAAAAAAGGAAAATTTCTCGAAAAAAGTCTCGTTTTAAATTGAAACTACTCCAGTTTAATTATTAAAGAGGGAAAATGTTTATCATTTCACACAGTTCAAATTCTTAAAACCGATCAGGATCTAATACTTATAAAAGAGATAGAAAAGATTTTCCTAATATGAAAATGTAAAAAAAATAAAATATAAAATCAAGTAGTAGTTAAAACCAGTTTAGATTCCAAATATAACTCCAAATAATTTTAATAAAACTCATACTTAAAGGATAACGAGACAAACAATTTTACCGATAGGAAGGGGGTTATTAAACGAAAAAGAGATAACAATTCTAGACAACCCTTATAAACTCACCCGAGAGAGGACCCAGGGTGATTGTGGACATTCTTACCTCTTTATATCACATAATCACTGATCAGTACAGAGGGTGGTTGTTTAATTCAGAGTAAAGATTGAACACCTCCATCTGTGAATCGAGTAGAACATGGGATCACTGTGTGATGAGACTAGTCAAGTCAAGTCAAGTCAACGAGTCGGTACAGACTGAGAAACACTGGGGTACCTGACGTCGTACGGTTCGGAGGGACAGGTAGCGGTTGAGGGTCTCAAATGAGTCTGAGTACAGGTAACTCAGCCACTACGGTAGGTTGATAGAGTAGGAGACAGTAGGGGAAGAGGAGGACGGAAGTTAGAAACGGTCGTAGTCCAGAAAAGTTTACTAAGTCGAGAAGTGTAGTCCACCGGTTTCATAACCTCAAAGTCGAAGTCGTAGTCAGGAAGGTTTCTTTAGGGTCCCAACTAGAGGAAGTCTTACCTGACCAACCTAGAGGAACGTCAGGTTCCCTGAGAGTTCACAGAAGAGGTTGTGGTGTCAAGTTTTCGTAGTTAAGAAACCGTGAGTTGAAAGAAATATCAGGTTGAGAGTGTAGGTATATACTGATGACCTTACAGTCGTTTAAATCTTTTAAGTCGTTACCGGTGTCCTGACTTTTTCTAGGTAAAATTAAGGTTAGGGTTTCTTCCTGTTACTGTTTCTTATAAGTTTGATGACGTTTTAACACGAGTAGAGTGTAAGATCATTTCAATACGAGTTTCAGGAAGTTCGATCCGAAATTATCATGTACTTGACTCTTTAAGGTCTACAAGTTCGACCTAACTCTTTTCCGTCTCCTTTGTCTCTAGTTTAACGATTGTGCACAACCTAGTGCCTTTTTCGTTGTCTTAAAGTCTTTTTTTGTAGTTGAAGACGAAGTGACTGATACGATTTCGGAAACTGAGACTAATAGTGTTGTTTGATACCTTTTAAGAATTTCTCTACCCTAATGGTCTGGTGGAAACGAGAGGACTCTTTGGACATACATCCAGTTCTTCGTTGTCAATCTTGGTCTATACCTTGTTGTCTGATCAAGTTTTAACCCTTTCCTCATGTTGTTCCGATATATAACAGTGGGACAAATTGCATACACGTCTCATGTAGTACGTTTTACGTTTCACGAACAGACCTAGTTCTAAAGACCCTCTTTATAGTTGTTGGAGTCTGTACGTCTACTGTGCTGAGAGTACCGTCTTCTTCTTGATTTCTCGGTGAACTACTTCCACTTTCTACTCACTTTTTCAACCGAATTTTGAGTTATAAGTTTTTTGTTCCTAGTACCGTAGACCAGGGTGGTGAAGTACCGTTTATCTCTTTTTGACCTTCGACACCGTCCAATATAAAAGAACCCGAGGTTTTAGTACTACCTGTCACTGACGTCAGTACTTTAATTTTTTTACGAACGAGGAACCTTCCTTTCGACACTGTTGGGTCTGTCATATAATTTTTCGTCTCTGTAATGAAACGGGTATTTACAGGAATATCAGTTTCCATACTAAAAAAGGTCGCCAGGACATACCTACACTCTCAACCTGGTATTTCTTCCGACTTACGGTTTATTAACTAAGAAAAGCTAACACCACAACCTCTTCTGAGAACTCTCAGGGAACCCGTCGTTCCTCTAGTTTAGTCAGTCAAGGTTTCCTTTAGTTGGGACTTATAAGTGACCTTCCTCACTACGACTTCGACTTCGGGGGTATGAAACCGGTGGACTGTACTTCTCGACTGAGTGATTTTTGACTACGACTCTTTCTACCTTCCATTTTCCTCTTCCCCACTCTCTCAGTTAAGAATCCACCTAACTATTCAGGTCCCATGACCTCCTCCTCTTTCACCAGACACCGAGAGTTTCGTCTCTATCTCCAGACTTTAAGAGTTCTTCCCTTCCTGTTTGTAGAAAAAAGAGAAAAAGAGATGTAAGGAATCAGAATCAGAATCTGTGTATTTTGTGAAAAAAAGAAATTCGGTCCTTGATTAATGTGTCTTTTGTTAAGTCGAATTTAAGGATGATTGTGGGTTTTGTCTACAGGAAAATAAATGTCCCCTGACCTTACTTTTTCATCCTTCGGTTCTTTGTGGTTTAAACGGACAATATAAAATCAAGTAGTAGTTAAAACCAGTTTCAGATTCCAAATATAACTCCAAATAATTTTAATAAAACTTATACTTAAAGGATAACGAGACAAACAATTTTACCGATAGGAAGGGGGTTATTAAACGAAAAAGAGATAACAATTCTAGACAACCCTTATAAACTCACCCGAGAAACGACCCAGGGTGATTGTGGACACTCTTACCTCTTTATATCACATAATCACTGATCAGTATAGAGTGTGGTTGTTTAATTCAGAATAAAGAATTGTTCGTTTAAACCGGAACCTTATACTTTTCTTCGTCCCGTTTCCGATTATCTCAAAACGGTTCTTTTACGTGACCAGTATCGTTTGTGGGAGAAGGTTGTTGTGTCCTCTTCTGATGTGTACCTGTAGTGGTCTGCCAGTTGTGGCTTTAGTCAGACTATCGACACTTTTCTTCTCTCCGCTTTTCGTTTTCTCTTTTCCTTGCTATATTCGTAAACTTACGTCTCAAGGTTTCTTATCGTTCTTCTCTATTCTTTCGGAAAAAGTCCCTAGTTACGTTTCTTTATCTCCTTTTGTTGTCTTACCCTTTCTGATCTCTAGAGAAGTTCTTTTAATCTCTATGGTTCCCTTGTAAAGTATGTTTCTACCCGAGCTATTTCCTGTCTTTACCATACCTGGATTGTCTTCGTCTTCTATAATTCTTCTCTACCGTTCTTATGTACCTTCTTGACATGTTTTTTCTAGAAGTGCTGGGTCTATTAGTACTACTACACTAGTGAGTGGATCTCGGTTTGTAGGACCTTACCCTTCAGTTCACCCGGAATCTCTCGTAGTAATGCTTGTTTCGATCATCTCCACTACTTTAAGGTCAACTCGACAAAGTTTAGGACTGTCTACTACGACACTTTCACGACGTGAGTTATACGGTCGTTTAAAGCTTTTGAGTCGTCATCGGTGTCCTGACCTTTTCCAGTTAAAGGTAAGGTTGAGGTTTCTTTCCGTTATGTTTTCCTACGAGTTTGATGGCATTTTAACGTCAGTAGAGTGTACGATCATTTCATTACGAGTTTTAAGAGGTTCGGTCCGAAGTCGTTATGTACTTGGCACTTGAGGGACTCCAAGTCGACCAAAATCTTTTCCGTCTCCTTGGTCTCTGTTTAACGGTTGTAGGCGACCTAGTACCTTTTTCGTTCTCTCAAGGTCTTTTTGTAGATAAGGACGAAATAACTGATACAGTTTCGGAAACTGACACACCTAGTGTTATTTGACACCCTTTAAGACTTTCTCTACCCTTATGGTCTGGTGGACTGGACGGAGAACTCTTTAGAAATACGTCTAGTCCTTCGTTGTCAATCTTGACCTGTATCTTGTTGTCTGACTAAGGTTTATCCTTTTCCTCATACCGTTCCGCCATATAACAGTGGGACGAATAAATTGAATATACGTCTCATGTAGTACTCTTTGCGACCTGACCTTCTTTGTGTTCGACCTTAGTTCTAACGACCCTCTTTAGAGTTATTGGAGTCTATACGTCTACTGTGGTGGGAATACCGTCTTTCACTTCTCCTTGATTTTAGGAGAACTACTTTCACTTTCTCCTCTCACTTTTTCAACCGGATTTCGAGTTGTAAGTCTTTTGTTTCTAGTACCGTAGGTCAGGGTAGTGAGGTGCCCTTTACCTACCCCTTTCTCACCTTTGTCACAGTCTGAAATAAAAAAACGAGAGGTTTTAGTGACGTCTACCACTGACGTCGGTACTTTAATTTTCTGCGAATGAGGAATCTTCTTTTCAATACTCGTTGGATCTATCACATAAGTTTTCGTCTCTGTAATGAAACGGCTGACTCCAGGCAGATCAGTTCCGATACCAAAAAGGTCATCAGTACATACCTACAGTATCAACCTGACACTTCTTCCGACTCGTGGTTTCTTAACTACGAAAACTTGACACCACAACCTCTTCTGAGAATTCTCAGGGAACCTGACGTTCCCTAGGTTGGTCAGGTAATATTTCCTCTAGTCAGGACCCACAAGAAACCTTCAAGACAACGATTTCGACTTCGAGGTCATGAAACTGGTGGAGTACGCTTCTCAACTGATTAACCTTTTCTGAGACTACAACCCTCCCTAGCCCCCGTCCTTCTTTTCCCTTGTTGTCTCCTACTCCATCGACCTACCATAGTGGCTGAGCTACTTGTACTGAAACTCACTTGAGGCCCTTAACCACTACCTGTCCCTCCGGACCGCACGACATTAAGTACCCCAGTGTTCTTCAGTCTGTCCTGACTCCCTGAGTTCACTTGACTTCCTAAAATATTGTTGTCACATAGGACTGACTCCTGTTAAAGAGGAAGGACTTTTGAAGACCGATTAGGACAATAGAATTTTACATTTAATACCCTCACCCAGACCATTCTAGAAATCTTTGAACTCTGCAAGAAGACATAATATTGATTAAATTTTTCATACGTTCAAGGAACGTATCTCATCACTCCCCCTTTAAGAAAAAGGGGAAGACTATAGATACAGTCTTCAAAGAGACAGAGAAAAATATGAAATTATTTTGAAACGATATGTTTTCGAGAACTCACTAGTTCGGACCAGGGACCAGGGTTTAATTTAGAACAGACCTATAGTGTTTAACCTGTGGTAAGTGGTATTCGAGAGTCCCCCGTCATCTCTTAATTTACTAATCTATCGTAGTGGTTGAGTTACCTGTACTTAAACTCGTTTGAGACCCTATGTCACATCCTGTCCCCTCGAAACACACGACGGTAGGTACCCCATTGACAGTCCGTCCGGTCTGCCGAGTCACTCCACGTATCGTGGTCCCTGGACTTAGTACAAAGGACAATCGACCCTTTTTTTTTTATCGTAAGGAACTGGTTTAATCCTTCTGAAGGGCACGTATGGTTGGTCTTTCTCTGTCCTGTACGCGAGTAGGACAGATCGGTTAGTACATTGCGGTCGATGAGGACATTGACTCTGTTTCTTGACTGACATATATTTGGCGGTATAGGGAAACAAACCCCAGGGACAGTCTAAGGCGACACAGCCTACTCTGAGTCTGGGATCGCGCGATCTTTATTTGAGGGAAGGACGGAAGAACGTAATGACACCTCCTGAACGAAAGAGAGAAGCCAAGCCTCTATTCCCGAGCCACGTATTGTCATTGTTTCTCAACCTGTCTTGAATCTTTGACTTGTTATTGTTTCTGTCCCATTAAAAACGGGTTTACGAAAGACAAGACAATCTGATGGGAAACGGATCTGGTAACTAATCTTTCTTTTCCGAATCTCGAAAAGGAGATGTACGGACAACCACCAATACGACCTCAGAAGACCCTATCTTCCTTCCGTTATTCCATTGGGTCCCTTGAGTGACGGATCTTCGACCAGTTGAGGACTTTAGGGATCCTTCAGACGGAAGAAAAAATGACAATTCTCAGAATGAAACGAATAAACACGACAATACAGGTCCTAAAAATCCGTATACTCCCTCCTGTACCCTTCCTACCACGATGAGGTAACACCTTGATTTCAGGAGGTTTATAAACAAACTTATAATCTTTTGTAAATATAAGAGTTATACTTTCACTTTTACAATCACGAGTTAGTACAGGTTGAGAAGTAACTGAGTACTTGACATTCACGATCCGAGGAGACAGGTTCCTTAAGAGGTTCACTATTATAACCTGACTCATCGGTAAAGGAATAGGTCCCTGAGAAGGGTTGGGTTCCTAGGTTGGGTCCAGAGGACGTGACGTCCGTCTAAGAAACGGTAGACTCGGTGGCCCCTTCTGGTATAACAGTTGTATATTATACCGTTATACATACGTTATAAACCCGAAGGGACGATCGGGTCGACCATTTCTTAGGTGGACGTTACGTTCTCTGGGGTCAAGTTAAAGACACAATCCTTCTAGGGGACCTCTTCCCTATCCGACGGGTAAGGTGATAAGATCCCGAAGGACCCATAGAGTCTAACATTTCTTAGGTGAACGTTACGTCCTCTGGACCGAAACTAGTAACCCAACCCTTTTAGGGGACCTCCTCCCGTACCGTTGGGTGATGTCATAAGAACGGACCTCTTAGGGGTACCTGTCTCCTCGGGCCGTCCGATGTCAGGCAACTCAGTGTTTTAGACTGAACTGATTCGTGTCATATAAGTTATAAACAATTTACATTTTTCAAATACTAACATAAATAGAAATGTCTTTTTGTATATAAACTTTCCCTGTGACTGAGTTAGAAAAAACAATTTAATAATTCAAGTCTTTCGAAGTATTAAAATAGTAAAGATATAATTTACAAAAAGTGTACACTATTCCAAATGGAAAATAATATCTTGAGGTTTATAACTCAGATACTCCCGTAACTAACATGTACGTGAAGTATATATATATTTGTACGTTTATAAAGACCGTCAGAATTTAAATATAATGGACTTACACAGTATCGTATACCATTTAGGTGTATAGATATTCAGTAACATCTAAGGTAGACTTGTTTATAAAATTTAATAGGAGACAAGGAAACAACAACTACTTTACGAAACCCTTTGTTGGAATACGTATGTTTATCTTCTTAATCTAAGTTAAAAAGGTACAATCACAAAATTTTTACATCTAAAGTAAAATTTGAAATGTAAATATCGTATAATTACAAAACTTTTATAACATTATAAAAATTACTTGAAATTGACACTATAAAAACTAGGACATCCTAACTCCTATATACGTAGACAATATATTAACAAAAGAAGTGATCGACACCAAGATAAATATCATGTAACGTTTTTTATAACCGTTAAGAATTTTATTAGAAGTTGTAAACGTTAGAGTTACTATGTAAACGTCACTACGATAATATATTTTGATATTTTTATGGATCAATTCATTTAACATTTACTAATATTTTGGAGATACCTGGAGAATACTACATTCATTAGAGGATCCAGTGTAAGACCTAGGATCTGACCGAAGAATAAGTAGAGAACGAAAGATTAACGTCTAATGTCTAGAAATTTACATAAATAGAAGATGTCTTGATCGAACGAGTAGGAACTCCGATAACTTTTATTCGAAAAAAGGTATATTCTTTGTAGTAGTGATTGGTGGTTACCTTTTGTCCTTTATTGTTTTTCGAGTTGTACTCTGTTCAAAGGTCTTAGACGTCTCTGTGGAGATGAAGGAAACGACGAGAAAGACAAAGATGGAACTGAAGGAGAAACTTTTCCGTGTTCTTAACGAATAACAAAAGAAGTAAGATAATCTTACCCTTTTTAGTTGGAGAGACGAAGGAGATGTCTCAGGGAGTTACGAATTTAAAAGGAAAGGAGATTGTGTTAGGTTTCAATGACTTCTTTAGATGATAATACCAACAAACAAACCTGGGATGATCTTAATGTTTTCACAAAAGACGTTAGAGTCGTATGAGAAATAAATAATTCTTTTGTATAGTAGGATATGTTACTCAAAAATTTTTAGGATAATTATACACATTATAGACCTTTTGTCTCAACCACCGTAACCACCAATCTCTCAATAACATTACGTGGTAGGTGAGACGGAGTATTATTGTTAAGATGGGGTTTAAAGGGTTTACCTTATGGTGTGTTCCTTAGAATTTAACATTTTGATTCTCTTTTCGATCTTCTACGACTACTTTCTTGAGTTTCTACTACGTCTACCTCTGTATATAGTACAAGAACCTAACCTTCTCAGTTGTGACAGTTTTAATACCATAGGTTCATTAGATATCTAAGTTACGTTACAGATAGTTCAATAGTTATCGTGAAAAAAGTGTCTTAATCTTGTTTTATAAAATGTTAAACGTACCTTTTTGTTTTCTGGGCTTTCTCGGTCCCTTTGGACTCTTTCTTTTTGTTTAGACTTCCTTAATCTGAGGAACTGAAGTCTAATATGATGTTTAGATATCATTAGTTTCGGTATATTATGACCGTGTTTTGTCTTTATTTCTCGTCACCTCGTCCTATCTTTCAGATCTTTATTTGGGCGTGTGGATACCAGTCGATTACACACTGTTTCCACCGTTTTTACATGTTACCCTTTTCTGTAAGAGAAGTCATTGACCACGACCCCTGTGACCTGTCAATGTATATATTCTTACTTTAATCTTAGAGGAGATTGTGGTATGTGTTTTCATTTGAGTTTTATTTAATTTCTGGGTTTAGATTCTGGTCTATGATATTTTGGTAATTCTCCCTATGTATCTTATGAGAGACTGTCTTTAACGTCGTTCTAGAAAAACTAGATTGAAGTTTTCATTACTTTTTTTTATTTGTTTGTCATGGATTAATTTGAATCTTCGAAAACATGTAGTTCCCTTTGTTAGTCATTTTGTTTTTCTTTTGGGTGACTTACCCTCTTTTATAAACGTTTGCTTCGTTGGTTATTCCCCAATCAGAAGTTTTATATGTTTGTCGAGTACGTCGAGTTATAGTTTTTTATTTGGTCAGTTTTTTACTCACCTACTAGATTGTCTGTAAAGAGATTTCTTCTGTATGTCGACCGGTTCTTCGTGTACTTTTCTACGAGTTGTAGTCATTAAGAACCTCTTGACGTTTAGTTTTGATATTACTGTATAATAGAGTGTGGTCAGTCTTACCGATAATATTTTTCTTTTTTTAGATGTTTGTTATTTACGATCTCTCCCACACCTCTTTTCCCTTGGAAGGTTGTGAGAATTACCCTCACATTACACCATGTCACTAATACCTCTTGTTATATCTCTAAGGAATTTTTTAATTTTGGTCTTGATGGTATACTAGGTTGTTAGAGTGAGAACCCATATATAGGTCTCTTTTGGTATTAAACTGTCCTAAGAACGTGGGGTTATAAGTAACGTCATGAGAAATGTTATCGGTCTTGAACCTTCATTAGATTTACGGGCGACTACTTCTTTACCTATTTCTTCTTCATCATGTATATATGTTACCTGATATTTAGTCGGTATTTTTCTTGTTTTATTACGGTAAACCTCACTGTGACTACCGAAATCTCTAACAGTCTGACACACTTCATTCATTATGTCTCTTTCTGTTTATGGTGTAAATAAGTGAATATTTACCTTAAATTTCCTTACCATGTTTACTTGGATAAATGTTTTGTCTTCAACTCAGTCTCTGTATCTTTGTTTGAATAGGGGACCAAATGGTCCCCTATTTCCCGTCCCCTCCCCATTTAACCTTCTAGTCGTAGCTGTATATGTGTGATGATATATTTACCGTTGGGTGAGGTCATGAGAACGGACCTTTTAGGGTACCTGTCTCCTCGGACCCTCCGACGTCAGGCACCCCAGTGTTTGTCAACCTGTGTTGACTCGTTGAAGTGAAAGTGAAAAGTATATATATTAGTTATTATTCTTGGATGACTTATCGTGTCCCTTGAGATAAATTACTATAGATTACTGACATATTTAGTAAAAATGAAGTTCTTTTTTTTCAATTGTCTCAGTGTAAATGGTATTTCATTTTATATAAAAGTTTGTGAAGTAGATGATTACACGTATAGAGGAAAGGCTCGAAACTTCTATATTGTTTGGTACAAGAGTGTGACAAGTTATAAAGATTCTGAATATTTTTGTTTTATGGACTTACTTCAAGTCAAATCTGTCGAGAAAGGTTTTCTTATGTAATTTTTTACATTGAATAGTATAGTCATATTTTTAGTAAACTACGTATTTTTTAGAAACTATTTTTACGTTGTGGGTAAGTACTATTTTTGAGAGTCATTTGATCTTTATCTTTAATAAAGTTAAATCGTTTCTAGTCTACGTTTTTCTGATCTGTATTGTAGTTTAAATTACTACTTTCTGACCCACGAGAAGATGTTTCTGACTCTTGTACCGTTCTTATAAGTGAGAGTCAAGTCAAGTCAAGTTAAGTAAGCGAGTCAACACAGACTGAGAAACGCTGGGGTACTTATCGTCGAGCGGTCCGGAGGGACAGGTAGTGGTTGAGGGTCTCAAGTGAGTTTGAGTACAGGTAGCTCAACCACTACGGTAGGTCGGTAAAGTAGGAGACAGCATGGGAAGAGGAGGACGGGGGTTAGGAAGGGTTGTAGTCTCAGAAAAGGTTACTCAGTCGAGAAGTGTACTCCACCGGTTTCATAACCTCAAAGTCGAAATCGTAGTAAGGAAGGTTACTTGTGGGTCCTGACTAGAGGAAATCTTACCTGACCAACCCAGAGGAACGTCAGGTTCCCTGAGAGTTCCCAGAAGAGGTCGTGGTGTCAAGTTTTCGTAGTGAAGAAGCCGTGAGTCGAAAGAAGTGAGATCGAGGACCATAAATTGTATAATGGTCTTCAAGGTCAGTGACTTTGTTTAGTTCTTATTGTTTATTTTCCGTGTTTCTAACCTTACCTCCTTTATTTAGACAGACATAAACGTACACTGTACAAACAGATGTATCTTTCAGAGTTCCTTATAATTTTCTGATGAAGGATCTTTATTATTCATTCAAGTAGTTCTGACATCCTATGTGTCAGTGTGTTATATGACATAAATATATATGATTGTTAACCGTGTACCCTTGTGAATGTTTTCGTATAGTAATTTTATTGGAGTTTTTTATACATATATCCATATATTCTATATAAATTTTATATGTGTGTTGTTTTAAAAATGTTNTGATTGTTAACCGTGTACCCTTGTGAATGTTTTCGTATAGTAATTTTATTGGAGTTTTTAATACATATATCCATATATTCTATATAAATTTTATATGTGTGTTGTTTTAAAAATGTTTTAAACATATCATTTTTAATATTTTAAGACTACTTTCTTTAGTTCCTTTGGAATTTATTTACTGATCCGTATTACACCAGTAACTACCCTTTACTTTATTTCCAAGGTTAAAAGGAGTTTAATTAATCATGTAAATTGCATTGCAGATATATTTGGACTCGTTTCAAAAAACGTCTGTATATTTTCCAGACGTTTCTAGTTTTAAAATATATCTTTCTAGGTCCTAGGACTTATCGATTTTGTGTAAACTTTTTTATTTTATCCTCCTCATAAAGGTGGATTGTAATTGTGGATAATCTGTCAATGTCATTATTTCTGTCATGCGATAAACCTCTCTTTATGTGTGTTTCTAGTTCCCTTATCTTATTTGGTCTTTGTCTAGGTGAGTTTGTAAAGGTTCAATAAAAACTGTTGACTCGTTTTCGTTAAGTTACCTTTCTACTCTGTGTACAATTGTTTACTTTGTTAATCTTTAGATCTCAGTTTTTTTTTTTATACTTGGAGTTAGATTTGGAGTCTAGAAATGAGTTTTAACTAGATCTATATTCGTATTTGGATATTTTGAAAATCTTTAGAAAGCTTCGTCTCTTCTAGATCTGTTTCTCAGTAATTCAAACTGTGGTTTTCGTTCTAGGTATTTTCCTTTTTCTTACTACGGACTGGAGAGGAGTAACTTTCAAAAAATCTAAACGAAGTATTGGGAAACGCTTCTCTTACTGTTCTATGTCTGGGTCCCCTTTACAAACACTGGGTGTATAGACTGTTTCCTGGTCATAGATCTTATTTATTTCCTAAGAGTTTTGAGATAGTCAGGTCAAGTCAAGTCAGCGAGTCAGCACAGGCTGCTACACGATGGGTTACTTAGTGTCGTGCGGTCCGGAGGGACAGGTAGTGGTTGAGGGCCTCAAGTGAGTCTGAGTGTAGGTAGCTCAGGCACTACGGTAGGTCGGTAGAGTAGGAGCCAGCAGGGGAAGAGGAGGACGGGAGTTAGGGAGGGNCGTATTTGGATATTTTGAAAATCTTTAGAAAGCTTCGTCTCTTCTAGATCTGTTTCTCAGTAATTCAAACTGTGGTTTTCGTTCTAGGTATTTTCCTTTTTCTTACTACGGACTGGAGAGGAGTAACTTTCAAAAAATCTAAACGAAGTATTGGGAAACGCTTCTCTTACTGTTCTATGTCTGGGTCCCCTTTACAAACACTGGGTGTATAGACTGTTTCCTGGTCATAGATCTTATTTATTTCCTAAGAGTTTTGAGATAGTCAAGTCAAGTCAAGTCAGCGAGTCAGCACAGGCTGCTACACGCTGGGGTACTTAGTGTCGTGCGGTCCGGAGGGACAGGCAGTGGTTGAGGGCCTCAAGTGAGTCTGAGTGTAGGTAGCTCAGGTACTACGGTAGGTCGGTAGAGTAGGAGCCAGCAGGGGAAGAGGAGGACGGGAGTTAGGGAGGGTCGTAGTCTCAGAAAAGGTTACTCAGTTGAGAAGCGTACTCCACCGGCTTCCTGACCTCGAAGTCGAAATCGTAGTAAGGAAGGTTTCTTTAGGGTCCCGACTAGAGGAAGTCTTATTTGACCGACCTAGAGGAACGTCAGGTTCCCTGAGAGTTTTCAGAAGAGGTTGTGGTGTCAAGTTTTCGTAGTTAAAAAGCCGTGAGTCGGAAGAAGTGTCAGGTTGAGAGTGTAGGTATGTACTGGTGTCCTTTTTGGTATCGGAACTGATCTGCCTGGAATCAGTCGTTTCATTCCAGAGACGAAAACTTATATGATAGATCCAACGAGTATTGAAAAGAAGGTTCCTCATTCGCAGAAAATTAAAGTACCGACGTTAGTGGTAGACGTCACTAAAACCTTGGGGTTTTTTATTTGACACTGTGACATAGGTGACAAAGAGGTAGATAAAGGGTACCTCACTACCCTGGTCTACGGTACTAGAAACAAAAGACTTACAACTCCTAATTCGGTTGAAAAAGTGAGAGGAGAAACTGAAAGTAGTTCTCCGAAAAATCAAAGAGAAGTGAAAGACGGTCTTCCCACCACAGTAGACGTATAGACTCCAATAACTATAAAGAGGGTCGTTAGAACTAAGGTCGAACACAAAGAAGGTCAGGTCGCAAAGAGTACTACAGGAGACGTATCTTCAATTTATTCGTCCCACTGTTATATGTCGGAGCGGTATGAGGAAAAGGATAAACCTTAGTCAGACAACAAGGTACAGGTCAAGATTGACAACGAAGGACAGGACGTATGTATAAAGAGTCCTCCGTCCAATCAACGAGACCATAAGGGTAGAGAAAGTCTTAAAAGGTGTCAAATAACACTGGGTGTGTCAGTTTCCGAAACCGTATCAGTTATTTCGTCTTTATCTACAAAAAAGACCTTGACAGAACGAAAAAGGTACTAGGTCTCCTACAACCGTTAATCTAGAGACTAAGGAGACGAAAAAGATTTTGGTCGAACTTGTAGTCCCCCAAGTGCCAAGTACATAACGACTTCGGACCGAACCTCTTAAAACTCGTAATGAAATGATCGCACACTCTACTCACGTTAAAACGTCATCAAACTCGTAAGAAAACGTAACGGAAAGAAACTTTAACCTTACTTTTGACTGGAAAAGGTCAGGACACCGGTGACGACTCGAAAGGTTTGAAATTGAGACTACTGGTAATATAGATGATGACACCCATCATCACTTAAATTGAGTCTACTGGTAATATAGATGATGACACCCGTCCTTAGGGAGTCTTCTTTACCTCATCGGGAGTACCAGTTGTTTTCTCAGACTTTACGTCATGAACCTACGTTAGAGTTTTTACTGTCTTACTAGAGACAAGTAGAGGTTCCGTTTGGTAAGTCATAGAGTCAATAGGTTCAGATACGGGGTTGCTCTTTACGACTTCTTTGACTTCAACTTACCAAAATACTTCTGGATGTTCTAGAAAATCTTGATTGTGCGTTTTTTCTACAGGAAAAGTAAGATCCCCTGACCTTACGTTTTCATCCTCCAGTTCTTTGTGGACCTCATTGTCCGTTTAAACCGGAACCTTACGCCTTACTTCGGTCCGTTTCTGATTATCTCAAAACGGTTGTTTTACGTGACCAGTATCGTTTGTGGGAGAAGGTTGTTGTGTTCTCTTCTGAGACGTGTACCTGTAGTGGTCTACCAGTTGTGGTTATAGTTTAACTAATATAAGAAACGTCGGTTTCTACCTCTTCGAGATATGTCAGTTGTTTTTGTTCTGACCCTCGACTGACACCGAGTCTAGTACTTGAGGAATAACGGTTTAAGTCTGAATTTAACTTCTTTCATCCCTTTTGGTGATCTGGTAAGTCCATACTGGACTTAGTTTAAGGAATACTAATATGTCACCTTCACTCTTTATCTCAATTCCCAGATCTAGACTATCTATCTCACGGACTACTTGATACCTTACTTCATACACTGTAACATGTCCTCTGTCCCTAGTTCTGGTAAGGGTACCTTTTCTTTACGTTTTTTCGTTTTACCGACAGACTCCTCCGGAATGTTTATCGACACTTTTCTTCTCTCCGTTTTTCGTTTCCTCTTTTCCTTTCTATATTCGTAGACTTCCGTCTCAAGGTTTCTTATCGTTCTTCTCTATTCCTTCGGAAGAAGTCACTAGTTACGTTTCTCTATCTCCTTTTCTTGTAGTACCCTTTCCGATCTCTAGAGAAGTTCTTTTAATCTCTATGGTTCCCTTATAAAGTACGTTTCTAACCGAGCTATTTCCTGTCTTTACCATACCTGAATTGTCTTCGTCTTCTATAATTTTTCTCCACCGTTCTTATGTGTCTTCTTGATATGTTTTTTCTATAAGTGCTGGGTCTATTAGTACTACTACATAAATGATTAGATCTCGATCTGTAGAACCTTACACTTCAGTTCACCCGGAATCTTACGTAGTGATGCTTGTTTCGATCACCTCCACTACCTTAAGGTCAACTCGAAAAAGTTTAGGACTTTCTACTACGACACTTTTACGACGTGAGTTTTGAGGTATCATTTATGTTTGTTTATTAGGGTAATCTTGTGTCTGTTTTTGTACAGTGTGTGACCACCATCTTAATATTTTACATCCTCAATGAGACCCTTTTAATTTACAAACATATACTAGGTCGTTACCGTATGAGTCCTCAAATAGAATTTCCTTAGTTTTTAATACAAGCACATTTATGGAGATGTGTTTACAAATATATCCGAAATAAACATTATCTCTTTATTACCTCTGTTGAGTCTACAGTAAGTCACCCACTTGCCAATTTGTTTGATACCATATAAGTATGGTACCCAATGATGAGTCTCTATTTTGACAAATATATGAGTCGTTAAACCTACTCAGAGTTCCCTTAATATGACTCACTGATTTGAGTTATAGTCGTCCACTGTAGGACATACTAAGAAATATCTAGTAAGAACTTCAGTACTTTAATAAGTTTAACTCTTGTTTAATCACCAACGGTCCCTCCCTCCCCGTAACGACATGGATATTTTCATATCGAACTCAAGTCAAGTCAACGAGTCAGTACAGACTGAGAAACACTGAGGTACCTGACGTCGTACGGTCCTAAGGGACAGGTGGTACTCCCAATATATATATATATTTGTATACATATACCGGTTTCATGACCTCAAAGTCGAAATCGTAGTAAGGAAGGTTTCTTTAGGGTCCCCACTAGAGGAAGTCTTACCTGACCAACCTAGAGGAACGTCAGGTTCCCTGAGAGTTCTCAGAAGAGGTTGTGGTGTCAAGTTTTCGTAGTTAAGAAGCCGTGAGTCGAAAGAAGTGTNATTTGAGTCATAGTCGTCCACTGTAGGACATACTAAGAAATATCTAGTAAGAACTTCAGTACTTTAATAAGTTTAACTCTTGTTTAATCACCAACGGTCCCTCCCTCCCCGTAACGACATGGATATTTTCATATCGAACTCAAGTCAAGTCAACGAGTCAGTACAGACTGAGAAACACTGAGGTACCTGACGTCGTACGGTCCTAAGGGACAGGTGGTACTCCCAATATATATATATTTGTATACATATACCGGTTTCATGACCTCAAAGTCGAAATCGTAGTAAGGAAGGTTTCTTTAGGGTCCCAACTAGAGGTAGTCTTACCTGACCAACCTAGAGGAACGTCAGGTTCCCTGAGAGTTCTCAGAAGAGGTTGTGGTGTCAAGTTTTCGTAGTTAAGAAGTCGTGAGTCGGAAGAAGTGTCAGGTAGAGAGTGTAGGTATGTACTGATGACCTTTTTGGTATCGGAATTGATCTGTCTGGAATCAGCCGTTTCATTCCAGAGACGAAAACTTATACGATAGATCCAACCAGTATTAAAAAGAAGATTCCTCATTCACAGAAAATTAAAGTACCGACGTCAGTGGTAGACGTCACTAAAACCTCGGGGGTTTTATTTCAGACTGTGATAAAGGTGACAAAGGGGCGGATAAAAGGTACTTCACCACCCTGGCCTACGGTACTGGAAGCAAAAGACTTACAACTCGAAATTCGGTTGAAAAAGTGAGAGGAAAAAGTGTAAGTAGTTCTCCGAAAACTCAAGGAGAAGTGAAAGACGGTATTCCCGCCACAGTAGACGTATAGACTCCAATAACTCTAAAGAGGACCGTTAGAACTAAGGTCGCACACAAAGAAGGTCAGGTCGCAAAGAGTACTACATGAGACGTATCTTCAATTTATTCGTCCCACTGTTATATGTCGGAACTACATGAGGAAAAGGATAAACCTTGGTCAGACAACAAGGTACAGGTCAAGATTGACAACGAAGAACTGGACGTATGTATAAAGAGTCCTCCGTGCACTCCACCAGACCATAAGGGTAGAGAACTTCTTAAAAGGTGCTAAACAACACTATGTGTTAGTTTCCGAAACCGCATTAGTTATTTCGTCTTCATCTACAAAAAAAAAACCTTGAGGGTACGAAAAAACTACTAAGTTACCTACAAAAGTTAAACAAGAGACCAAGGAGACGGAAAAGATTTGGGTCGAACTTGTAGACCTTCAGGTACCAGGTACATGACAACTTCGGACCGAACCTTTTAAATCTCGTAATGAAACGATCTCACACTCTATACATGTCAACACGTCATCAAACTTTTAAAAACCGTAATGGAAAGAAACCCTTGCCCAAGGAACTACCGAGTCTCCCATTTCGTAGACGGACGTTACTTCCTCTGTGTTCAAGTCAGGGATCTAACCCTTCTAGGGGACCTCTTCCTTTACCGTTAGGTGAGGTCATGAGAACGGATCTTTTAAGGTACATACCTCCTCGGACCACCCGATGTCAGGTACCCCAGTGTTTCTCAACCTGTGCTGACTCGTTGAAGTGAACAAGAAACCCTTAACCTACTTTTGACTGGAAAAGGTCAAGACATTGGTGACGACTCAAAAGGTTTAAACGACCGTGTAACTCACTTCTTGAAAATGTCGTAGTAGAAAATTCTAAACTTTATCAAGTTAACCTTAAGGTAGTGGAGGAGATCGAAACAAGAATCACTTTTTTCCGGGTCAATTGAAACGTAAGATCCTATAGTACGAGATCCACTCACTAGTGTGGTAACACTAATAGACTCAGTACTTCTGGAAAAGACATGTCAAGAAGACACATAAGAACGGTGGAGGAGAATTATAGAAGACGAAAACAATCCAGGTATGGTAAAAACAGGAAATAACACGGGTAGAAACGTACTTTACAAGGGAGCCATAGAGAGTAAAAGAACTTCTCTAGAGATCAGGAAGGGTAAGATAACAAAAGGAGATAAAGAAACTAACTAACGACTCTTTCCGAAAGAATAGAGAGGAACGATAAGAAACCTTGAGACCTAAGTATACGAATATAGAAAGGAAAAGAGGAAACGAAAAGTGAAGAGAAGAAAAGAGTAGATAAACATTCCGGAGGAGTCTGTTGGTAAAACGGAAAAACGTAAGGAAAAAGAACGTCTACCAGAACTAGTGACGGAGGACACGTTACAGTACTTGGAGGTAGGTATCAAGAAGTCCGTGCGATAGTCTATATTAGGGAATTTGGACAAACAGTGAAGACATATTACCATTCCATAAACTAAATCCAGTAGGGACTTACCGGACCACCAAAAGGGATGAAAGAAATTAAAGTCAGACTTAAACCGTTATTCCTCAAGTACAAGACTCGGTGTCAATAGAGGGTCAGAACAAAACGACTGACATATCTCGAAGAGGTAGAAACCGACGTTTCTTTTATTAGTTAGAATAAAATCATAACTGACAGACCACTACAGGTACACATCTCAGAAGGCAACACAACAAACTTCTCCCACAAAAGATACTGATTACGTAAGAGATCCGTTTTGAGACAATCGGAAACAAGACCAAGTAAAACATGAGATTCCGGTTTAAACGGACAATGAGGTCCATAGAGAACTGAAGGATCAAAACGTAAGGTCAGGGGATACTACTTTTCCTATAAAAAAACCCCCCTCCCCCCGACGTCCACAATCAAGATCTTCAAGAACATTCAGAAGTATCTTAGTAAGTTGAAGTCAGAGAAGTCCTAATGACCAAACCGGTAACTTAACGTAATGACACTATAACTTGTAAAACGGAACCTTTGTTTGTCTCTAGTAAGACAGTAAAAACTCTGACGTTCATTCTTGTCGTAAAGCTAGACAAAACAACTGATACTCCCGATGATGTAAAGAAGGTTCCCTAAGAACGGGTGTCATCATCTATATCATCAGTAAACTCAATTTGAACGGGAAAGGTCAGGTAAAATCAAGTGACTAAGGATTTTACAGCTACAAGTGAGAACGGTAGAGAACAAACTGGTGAGGGTTAAACGGAACTAAGTACCTGAATTGTAAGGTCCAAGGATACGTTGTAACAAGAAATGTCGTAGTCTACAATGAAGGTAGTGGGTAGTGTAGATGTTGACACTATATTGTCAACAAAAACCGTAACAATACCGCAACCTGTAAACACCACAACAAAAACGAAACCGAGACAGAAAAATAAGAAAGACCTCACAAAAGAGGTGAGAAGAAGTCATCGTATAACCCGTGGATGGCTGGGCCCCTCAAGTAGAAAGTCACAGGATAGAAAAACGGAAAAGTATAACAAGTACCCAAGAGTTCCATTCTTATAACTTCTCCAAACGATAAAGGAAGAGGTCACCTGGTGTAAAACAGTCTTGAGAGGTGGTCCTGGGCAGGTAGAACCCACCGGGATGTACCGTTCTAAGTATCAAAGTAACTCAATCTGTTCCGACACCAGGTACACCAGTCAAACTAGTCAAAAGACACTAACACTAAAAGTAAGACAGACGGGAGATACACTTTTCCTGTTCTCCGAATATCTCCGAAGACTACCCTCACTGACTTACACACCTTTGACCCAGAACAAGACTATTCATTTCACCCACATCTCACCCATTACTCACCCAATTTTTGTTTGTTGGAATTACCAACCTAAGTAAAATATAAATACTAGTTTTTGACTGTACCCGTACGTGACGACGGATAAAGGTAACAAATAAGGGAGGACTGGAAGACCAATTTTTACAACATCGAAACGAAGAGAAGAGTTTTCAGATCTCGGAGAAGAGACGAAGATTAATCTATTAGAAAAAATAAAACGAGTCTTTTACTTTCGTTTTATTCCCTTCAAGGTGTGTAAGGGGTTTGACAACTGTACGGAAGTAAACAAAGATAAATAAAAACACTATCCTATAGACTAGTACAAAGACTCAGGTTTTAAGGTAGACCCGTATCAGACGTAAGAGAGAACTGGTAAGTCAGAGGTCCAGTTTTAAAGCGTAGATGATACACTATGTTTTTATAGTGGGATAAAAGGTATTTGTTTTGTGAGGAGGAACTGAAAGTATAAGAGGAGACTAATGACTGGATAAAGAAACGACAGTAAACCTCTTTGTCAAGAGTTTTTGAGTAAAGTAGAAGAGGTCAACAAAAGTAAATCATAGATTTATCTATAAGAATGGGTAGTGTGTATGTTTCGACGAGTATAATTATAATAGTTACAGGAGGTTTAAAAGTTTGAGTTCCCTTCACTTTCACAATCAGTTAGTTACAGGTTGAGGAATAAAACTTGATAGTTGTCATAAACCATGATAAATTATAATTGTGGTGATTAATTTTTTTACATCGGTATATCTTTTATTAGAGATAACCAAAAGAAAGACATCGTATTTGCTAAAGAATGTTCTTAAAAGACAAAGAAGAAGGAGATAGGAATAATCTTTTACACCTCAAAGGGTCCCGAGTCACGACCCTAGAGAATGTGAAGAGATATAAGTGAAGACTTACTGGACGAGAACCGGAAATATACTCTAGGTGTACAGTACGTATACTGAGGTTAAATATAGAAGTCAGAACTAAAAAGGGAATTAAAGTCTGTATTTATTCTAAAGGAGGGGATGTAGAAGTAAACCTATAAATAATTTGCAGAGTTTGAATTGTGTATGTGATCACTTAAGAACTAAAGGAGGGTTTTAAGACAGGGAAAAATACGAAGGGTATATTCATAAACTGTAGAGGTCAGTATGAAAAAGTCTAGTTTTAAAACCTCCGTGGTAATTAAGGAAAGAAAAAGAATGTGAGGTGTATTTTAGGTATTAGTTTAAGATGTGAAAGATGATAATTTTACATAGATCTTAGACTGATGTTGAATAGTAAGAAAAAGATTTTAAGAGAAGGTCCGATGGTAGTAGAAAATACACGAATACTCATTACAGGTTTGAACAAAGGGACAAGAAAAGATGATATTGGATAAGAGGTGTTTTGCCTATCTTACTATGAAAATTTTACAGGTAGTATAATAGATATAAAAGTCCTATTCTCACCTGGTTTTAGGTGCGTCTGGAAGTAGGACCGAAGTATAATATAGTAACTCCAAAATTCCAATAGAGTAGGTGGTCGTATGTATCGGATTCATCTTATTTACCGTTCAAAGAGATATAAATTAGTTTATACATCTGTGTTTAAATCAGTTCCGACATATGACAGTGGGACAAATAAATTGAATATACGTCTCATGTAGTACTCTTTACGACCCGACCTTCTTTGTGTTCGACCTTAGTTCTAACGGCCCTCTTTATAGTTATTAGAGTCTATACGTCTACTGTGGTGGGATTACCGTCTTTCACTTCTCTTTGATTTTTCGGAGAACTACTTTCACTTTCTCCTCTGACTTCTCAACCGAATTTTGAGTTGTAAGTCTTTTGTTTCTAGTACCGTAGGTCAGGGTAGTGAAGTACCCTTTATCTACCCCTTTGTCACCTTTGTCACAGTCTGAAATAAAAAACTCCGAGGGTTTAGTGACGTCCACCACTGACGTCGGTACTTTAATTNGTAGTACTCTTTACGACCCGACCTTCTTAGTGTTCGACCTTAGTTCTAACGGCCCTCTTTATAGTTATTAGAGTCTATACGTCTACTGTGGTGGGATTACCGTCTTTCACTTCTCCTCGATTTTTCGGAGAACTACTTTCACTTTCTCCTCTCACTTCTCAACCGAATTTTGAGTTGTAAGTCTTTTGTTTCTAGTACCGTAGGTCAGGGTAGTGAAGTACCCTTTATCTACCCCTTTGTCACCTTTGTCACAGTCTGAAATAAAAAACTCCGAGGGTTTAGTGACGTCCACCACTGACGTCGGTACTTTAATTTTCTTCGAATGAGAAACCTTCCTTTCAATACTGGTTGGATCTATCGTATAAGTTTTCGTCTCTGTAATGAAACGGTTGTTTCCAGGTAGATCAATTCCGATACCATAAAGGTCGTCAGTACATACCAACACTCTAAACCTGACACTTCTTTCGACTCGTGGTTTCTTAACTACGAAAACTTGACACCACAACCTCTTCTGAGAACTCTCAGGAAACCTGACGTTCCTCTAGGTTATCCAGGTAGGATTTCCTCTAGTCGGGACCCTAAAGAAACCTTCCTTACTACGATTTCGACTTTGAGGTCATGAAATCGGTGGAGTACGTTTCTCAACTGAGTAACCTTTTCTGAGACTACGACCCTCCCCAACCCCAGTCCTCCTCTTCCCCTACTGTCTCCTACTCTACCGACCTACCGTAGTGACGGAGCTACCTGTACTCAAACTCACTTGAGACCCTCGACCACTACCTGTCCCTCCGGACCGCACGACATTAAGTACCCCAGCGTTTCTCACCCTGTGTTGACTCACTGACTTGACTTGACTGACTATCTATGTGTTCCCGAAGGGTCCACCACGATTATCATTTCTTGTATAACCGTATTACGTCCTCTGTATTATCTGTACCCAAGTTAGGGACCCAGTCTTTCTAAAGGACCTCCTCCCGTGTCGTTGGATGAGGTCATAAGAACGGACCGCTTAGGGTACCTGTCTCCTCGACGGGACCGAAGTCAGGTATCTCAGCGTTTCTCAGTATGTGCTGACTTCACTCAATCGTGTGTACGTACGTGCAATCCATCAATCTTATCCCTTTTCCTCAGGTCTTACCCCCACCGGTTTTCTGTTCCTTCCCTTTTCGGGTACGTTCACCTTGTTTCCTTCCCGACTCCTGACCTCACTCCTGTAGTGCATCTTGTTTGTCGTGAGGACCGATCACGTTAAATGTATCCCGTCCGGGTCCCCCTCCTTTTTTATTTATTTTTCTCCTCGGTTTCCCGGTCCCAAGAGAGAGGGTATAAGAGAGAGAGAGAGAGAAAGGAGAAAACCCAAACCGTACAGGAGTGTGGAGGTGGAGCTCTTACATAAAAGGAAATAAAAGATTTATTTTGACTAGACAGACTCTTGATATTGTTCCTGACAGGCTCTCGACACTGTGCGACTCCCGAAATTACAGGCAGCGAAGTTTAAAACAACACTACTCTGTCTTGGCTCGTTTAATTGGGTGAGGGGATTGTAGACACCACGGCACTGAGGTTAAATTGGACCGACTTTTTTGGAACCACACCTGGGGATGTTCCTCCTCCGGTTCGTGTCGTCCTCGGGTTGAGTTTCTTTCGAGGGTACCGCCTTCACCTTACATTTCTTTTGGGTCGCGTCCCCTTCACTGTTCTTCGGATCACACGACCTTTGGTCCTGTCACTATTTCCTTGAGTCGTCTTTCGAATACACCGAGTCAGAGTCTCAGGTCTTCTGGAGTCTAATACCCTCCTCCAGGAACGAGGATACCGACCTTCCTGTATACAGATTGTCAGAGAATTAAGGAAATGTTAGAGAGCGAAGAACAAAAGAGTTTGGGGTAGTTTGTCTCCTCCCCGTGACTCACATTACTCCCTGAGACCTCTCCGATGAGGAACCATACGAGGTTTCCGTGATAGATGACTCGGGGTCATCGACAATGCGTTCGGCCACCCCCAAGAAAACAGGAATTAGAAGAAACATGGTTCCTAGTCCGGTTACTTGTGACACTCGTGTCCAGTCCATAAATGGTCTAAAAAGACCGTCCGATACTTCCCCTAAGAAACAGTGGAAAAAGGGTGACCAAAAAGGTGGACAGAAAGTCGAGGAGAGAGGGTCTGGAACTCGGACTGATTTTGTTTACTACGGACCGAAGTCCTGGATTACTTCGAGTCCAAGACTTCAGAGTTACGTTATTGAATCACTCACTGTGTCGTTATCCATTCTCCACCTAAACAACCTTAAGTCTCCCTTCCCGTGAGACGTCCCACATCCGATAACGTCTGTCGTTCCAAATCCGGTACCTTAAGTCAGATCGATCCTAAACGATAACCATTCCGAAGGGGTCTGTCGGTAAAACGAAAAACCGTAAAGAAAAGGTACCCCTACCAGAACTAGGGACAGAGGACATGTTACAGTGTTTGGAGTAAGGTATCAAGTAGACCGTGAGACAGATAGTCTAGATCTGGGAATTTAGATAAAGAGTGAAGGTGACGTATTAGTATTCCCTAAACTAACTCCAGTATGGACTTACCAGATCGTCAAAAGGGACAAAAGAAGTTAAAGTCAGACTTAAACCATTATTCCTCAAGTACTAGACTCGGTATCACTCGAGGACCAGAACAAAAACAACTGATATATCTCGAAGAGGTAGAAAACGACGTCTCTGATATTAGTTAGACTAAAGCCACAACTGGTAGACCACTACGGGTACACATCTCAGAAGAGAACACAACAACCTTCTCCCACAAACGATACTGGTCACGTAAAAGAACCGTTTTGAGATAATCAGAAACGGGACGAAGTAAGGCATAAGGTTCCGGTTTAAACGGACAATGAGGTCCACAAAGAACTG
>SJYO01021029.1:751191-761221 GCA_006410555.1 Capra ibex
TTTTTTTTTTTTTTTTTTTTTCTGACGGTAGACGGAAGTCCTGATATTCTTTGTCTTTTGGAACTGTAACGATGAAGGAACTCCCTCTGTGTAATGAACTCAGGGGTCTCTGATAGGAGTTCGTGTTGTCAGAGTTGGAAGATCACGTATTCTAGTAAATCCTGTAAATGATTTTAAAGTCTATCGTCCCCGGTGGGCCCTTAAAACCAGTTATCCTTTCCGTACCCCAGGTCTCTGGGTCTCTAGATGTGAAATTTGTTCGAGAGTTCACTGCGACTCAACCATCAGAACCCTAGTGTGATTTTTTTGTCAGGACACTAATTTAGTCGTATACATAAAAGGAACTTGGTTCTAATAAGGATTCTTAGATTCACTTTCAAAATTACTCTAAATTCTAACCAACAATGAAATTTCCCTAATGAATAACCCTTTATAAATAGTGACGAACGGTTGAGTTTTATAAACAAACTTATGGAGTGTTAAAATAAGAATTCTTCTTTTATTTATTGTTCTGTGAGGAAACTGTTTATATGTACATACATACGTATATATATGTATATATACATATGTGTGTGTCTCTCTAATCATATATATGTATACACCGTAGCTAGGGTCGTCAAACTTTATAGGAATTTCTTTGAACGTCAGATAAAAGTCCTAGAGTATGTCGGATCAGAATTTAAAATCAGGGACGGTCTATCTACCACAGTAATTTATAATTAGATAACAATGACCTTCCTATTACTTAAACACAAAATATATTGGGACTTTCCCTATTAGAACAAAATAAGTTTGATATAAGGAGTGTGTAAGTAGATCTGACAAAATTACGTGAAGAGTTTCAAGTAGTCACTTGTTCAAAGGTTATGATCATTTGTTTTCAATACACATCTATCACAGTGGGATTTCTAATTCTTCGACTCTCCCCTCTCAAACGTAAAAGTGTCTGGTGTCTCTTTCCGTGGTACTATTACATTGGTAGTAGTTTGACTAAGACACGAGTTCAGTGTGGTAGTGGATTCAAACAAGTCGAAACCAACCGAAACCTCTTTTTCTTAAAAGTTTCTTTCTCTATTGTAAACGTATTATAAAATGAATACCGGAAACACTGTCGAAGGTACCATAATAATTCTTCAGATTTTAAGAAGGTCTATGTCTTAATTCAAGTGTGGAGTCACTTCGTCTACTTGAGTAGAAATGACTAGAGTTTTTTAAAAACTCTGTACGCTATAAAAATCTACAGAGACCGGTTCACAATTTATTTGATGTTCGATTTCCTTTTGACGTCCAGGAAGAATTATATTTAGTTGATTGAACTTCTACTACTTTTTGAGTGGAAAGTATAAAAAAATCATAAAAAGGTCGTAAACAATATATTTCTTAATATAATCTATCGGGAGTGATGAATCTAGATGGGAAGTTCTGGTTCATGAAAATTGGATAAAAAACGTTACGAACCTTCTTTATACAAAATTAAATTAGTAAGTGTTTACAAACTTTACTTAATAATCGAGTTAGATTATGGTTTAAATTTCCTTTTTTATTCTTCGAATCAAACACCAAAGTATTAGGTGATTTTATATGAGGTTTTTGATAAAAGAATAATATATAAATTACAGAACAATCAGTAAGTCAGTACAGGTTGAGAAACGTTGGGGTACCTGACAACGGGTGGTCCGAGGAGACAGGTACCTTAAAGGGTCCGTCCTTATGACCTCACCCAACAGCATAGGAAGAGGTCCCCTAGAATGACTGGATCCCAAACTTGGACCCAGTGTACGTAACGTCCGTCTAATAAATGGTAGACTCAATTACCGAATCAGGATGATAACTTACCAAAATTATAATAGAAAACTTTAATCTCCAATTTTATCAGAAAAAGTAGAACGATGAGTAAGATACGGAAAATAAATATATATAAAAAAAATTAAAAATAAGAAATAAAATGAAATGTTATGACATAACCAAAACGGTATGTAACTGTACTTAGGTGGTGCCCACATGTACGCTAGGGTTTGTACTTGGAGGGAAGGTGGAGGGAGGGGTGTTGTAGGGAGACCCAGTAGGGGCACGTGGTCGGGGTTCGTACGACATAGGACGTAACCTACATCTGACCACTAAGCTAAGAATGTACTATCATATGTACAAAGTTACGGTAAGAGGGTTTAGTAGGGTGGGAGAGGGAGAGGGAGACTCAGGATTTCAGACGATATGTGTAGACACAGAAAAAACGACAGAACGTATGTCCCAGTAGCAACGGTAGAAAGATTTAAGGTATATATACACAATCATATGACATAACCACAAAAAGAAAGACCGAATGAAGTGAGACATATTAGCCGAGGTCAAAGTAGGTAGAGTAGTCTTGACTAAGTTTACTTAAGAAAAATTGCCGACTCATTATGAGGTAACACATATACATGGTGTCGAAAGAATAGGTAAGTAGACGACTACCTGTAGATCCAACAAAGGTACAGGACCGATAATATTTGTCACGACGCTACGTGTAACCCCATGTACACAGAGAAAGTTAAGACCAAAGGAGTCACACATACAGGTCGTCACCCTAACAACCCTTTGATATTTTGAGGATCTCCTCTTGTATCCGTTTTGTGAGAGGCTGTATTTAGTGTCGTCCTGGGAGATACTAGGTGGAGGGTCTTAAGACCTTTATTTTCGTTTTCATTTGTTTACCCTAGATTAATTTTAATTTTCGAAGACGTGTTGTTTCCTTTTATATTCGTTCCACTTTTCTGTCGGAAGACTTACCCTCTTTTATTATCGTTTACTTTGTTGACTGTTTGTTGGTTAGAGTAAGATACGGAAAATTTCCATTTCGATAAACCGACCTTTTTTTCTCCTCTCTCATAAAAATTCCTGACTCCCCGGTAGTATTTAATCTTAGGACACTCTCGGAACGTGTCGACTGCCACATTCTTTGTCCACGGACGACCCAAAGAGAAACGAAACTGTTCGTCCACACACCAAACGTCGAAAACGACTAGATAGGTCTGTGAGTTCAAGTCTGTTTTCGTTAGGTTTCAAGGACAGTAAAAAACAAATAAAATGGATTCATTGAGAACACTTGAGGTGGGTCCGGACCCTCATACGAACGGGTCCTTATTAAAATGACCCATGTAAGTCACCGTAGGGTTTAAAGTCTTCCTACTGATATATCTCAACCAATTATGAGAAAAACATCTTGGACCGGAACAGAGAATTTCGGAGGACCTTCCGTTATAGTCATATTGGATACAGATAAGTTTCATCTACAAATTTCCTCTTATTCAGAGATCAAATCACGTAAATTTAATTGGAGGATGAGAATGAGTGAGTATCCGTATAAGTCTTTTGGTACAAAACGTAAAAGGACCCATCTTCTTGGTGTTAAAAGGTTTTTAAGAGTTACCCAGTTGATTAAAGTTTTTCATTTTGTGTTGTCTGTATCTCTTTTATTATTTACTAATGGACAGAAACGAAATCATATTTCATACTATTTTGTAACATTGTGACTGAAGGATACAGGAAAATATTAGTGTTGTTAGTTTCCGACTAATAATCCGGAAAAAAGGAGAGGAGTTCCAATTACACTCGTAGACGTGTCCTCCATAACGAGTCCCACGGTCCGGGAACTCTCCCGACAGACGGTTCAGTCAAAATCCCCGTTAGTCTCGTGACCACCTTATAGTCTACTAAAATCTACCGTGGTCGAACTGTAAATCTATTTGAGTCGATCAGTACCTACAGAGGGAACTGTATGAGAAAGTCACGAAGGTCAATATCGTCCTCGTGTCATGGTCAACCGTATCCCTAATAAAATGGTGAAGTCATTATGAGGGATCACAGAGGAAAGTTGTCTTTATCGTCCGGAGGTCGAGTCAGAAGTGACCTTTGATATAGACTGTTCTTAAATTATTGTAATGAATCGAGTACCATAAAAAAAAACCCCATAAAGAAAAAAATAAGATAAATTCCGTTTATTAGGGCCAAAAGTTAAAAATCAATTATTCTTGCAAATGAAAAATTTATTCATGTGATAATTTTTCTTGTTGAATTTTACTTGTTGAATTTTTACAAAAATAATCATGTCTACTGTGTTCCTATACTATTTTAGTATTCTAACCCTACATTTATTATCTTCAAACTCCTCGTGGTCTGATTTGTTAACGATTAGTTCAGTACGGAAAATAAAAATGTCTCTAATTGTTAGAAAATCTTTTAAGACAAATCCTACAGAATATTGGTCGTTATCGTTAAAGATTATTCGAAAGGACTTTTTTTTTTCATAAAGATACTCTCTACCGAAATTATAATTAATGAATCCTACGAAAATTTACGAATATTATCTTTTGTACGTCCCAAAGGGTCCGCCGAGTCACCATTTCTTAGATGGACGATTACGTTCTCTGTGTCTAAACTAGGGACGTAACCCTTCTTGAGGACGTCTTCGTTTGTCGTGGGGTGAGGTTATAAGAACGGACCCCTTAGGGTCCCTATCTTCTCATGTCAGGCACCCCAGCGTTTTCTCAGTCTGTGTTGAATCACTGATTTGTTGTCGTTATCCTTTGTATTGATTTTCGTAGAACTATTCTTGATTAAGGATTGCCAAGGTCGTATCTAAGTCGTGTCTAAGCCAGTCACTGAGTCACTGTCGTCCCCAGGTCCAGGAGCGGTAGCAAAGAAGACGGGAAGAGTCGTACAGTCAAAACAGGAACATAAACAAAAGAGCAGAGTCCTCTCGACCTACCGTGGTCGAGAGTAGGTTGTTATTGGTCTAAGTCTTTTCATACTTGGAAAACAGGGAAAGGTCTCGTCTTCTTTGGGTTTTCAAGGGAATAAACGGAGGTGTAAAGAATTCGTTCTAATGTGGACATATTTTAGTTTGTAATGGTCCTTCTTTTCCTTAATGTAGTCCTAACGGAATTGGATTACGAGTAAGTAGGTGACTCCGGTTCCTCCCTGGTTATTTCTACTACCCGAAAGTACCTCATATATTCCAAAAGTGTTTTCGACCAGTCCCAAGAATCCATTCTCCTCTGAGACGGAACCCGGGTGGTCACATTATTTGACGTGAGGTGATAGACTTTTTTTTTTTTTTTTTTTCTAATACCCGAATCATTGACTTGTTACAACCCTAAGAGAACCGTTCCTTCATCCTCCCAATACCGACAACTTAAAGTCAGGTGTAGCGAACGGTACTCGAACGTAATTGTGTTCTGACCTTGTTCAATCCTGTACGTCTTTCAGATTCCTAATTACAACCTCTTTTGAGAATAAAGTCACAGTGTTCATTATCTTTGGACCCGGTTTTACCTTCGATTGTCAAAACAAAACAAAAATTCTCAGGTTTATCTCATTTGAGAGTTTTTTAACATAGAGTTCCTAAATTTTGTGTGACCAACCAACTTTTAGGAGGAAATAAGGTGGGCGGAGTCGATAACACTCGTCCTTCCCGGACTTCCCGTTACGGCCCGGTTAAAAATTTCACCGACACTAACAATAATGAAAATTCTTATGTTATAAGAAATTTCGACGTCTCATCTTTAGTACCTCCCTTTTACTCTTGTAACTTGAAGTAATCTATAAAAAAATGTGAAATTGAATGTACACCTCATACACTTCCCCGTAGAAATAGAACGGACACGTCTCCGGAACAGGTACAAAATTAGACCAGGACTGTCTATTAAAATCGAGGTCGTTTACTCTACAAGACTATCGGAGGTTGAGTAGAGTCAACTCAATGATCACAATATTTACGTGAGATTCGTATTAAGAACCGAAATAAGGGGTGAGGTCTTACTTACCTTAGTTTATTTACTGACTTCGACCTAGACCTGACTCTGTACGCTGTCCTTTACCGGTACGTTGTTTATAACTGTATAACTAACTCGTGTATTTCCCAGGGTTCAAGAAACATAAATAAGACAAAAGTAGGTTTGTTAATGAGGTATTATCAGTAAAAAATTTAAATAGAAATTAACCTCCTTTTAACGAAATGTTATAACACAACCAAAGACGGTATGTAATTGTATTTAGTCGGTATCCATATGTATGCAGGGGAGGGAGAACTTGGAGGGAGGGTGGAGGGTGGAGTAGGGTGGGGAGATCCAACAGTGTCTCGTGGTCAGACTCGAGGGACTCAGTGTATCGTTTAAGGGTGACCGATAGATAAAATGTGTACCATTACGTCCCGGTTTCATTCCCTCACTCAAGAAGCTCAAATGTTTTGACCATTCATACCTTGGTTCTAAACTTGAACCCGAAAAGACTGAGATTTAGGACAGAAGAAAGGTAACTTGATTGGACGGAGGACTCCCAGACACGTTGGTTTATGGTTTCTTGTTTTAATTCTCCAATACTTTACTCTAGGTTCCATGTCCGACTCTACACTTCCTTATCTTTTCGTTCTCAGTTTTGGTTTAGATCCACTGTTTGTCTATAAATTGGGGATGATACACGGTTCGGCACCTTATCTTCTCTCCAACCCTATGTACAGATCTGTACTACCTTTTCCCCTTCATCCAGTTCTTAGTTATCACTGAGGTTCTGTAAGACGCTAGAGTTTCCTCCCCGAAAAATATACAAGGAACCACACCCCGGTCTTGTCCCTCATCCACACCGACCCTGAACCCCTATTTGTCCGCGTGGACCCGTTATCCTTACGCGAACCGACCCACCCCAACCGCTTTTGTTTGAATAACCATTCGAACGGAAAAGTGTCGACCCACTCTAAAGGGTATGAAATATGAAGACACGTAGACTCCCGTTTAAGATCGATAGGTTGAGAATTAATTGACTATCTGTAAGAGAGGAATTAGTAGTAGGTTTATAAAGGTATAAAATATATGACCATCTTAAATGAAAATAGAACTTAAAATCATTGGTCTCACATGACCCCTGATAATTTAGAGATTATCACAACGGTATCGACTCTAGGGGGATCTTTCTTATAACGAGTTAATCGTAAATAAGACAAGAGTAAGGTTTTTCGACCCGATGACAAGGGACTCAACAGTAGACCCACATCGACAATAGAATCTATAGACAGTGAACCTCCCATTTATAATAATAATACCAACAACCGGGTCTACTATGGTGTATCAAAGTCGACATACTAAGTAGAACGTCTTTTCTTACGTTAAAGAAAGTCACATAGCTTAGATTGGACGGTCAGAAGTATTACCGGACGTATAAAAACTGGTCCAGAAGAGTATGAACCCGAAGGGACCACCGAGTCTCCAATTTCATAGACGGACGTTACGCCTTCTGGACCCAAACTAGGGACCCAGTCCTTCTGGGAGACCTCTTCCTTTACCGTTGGGTGAGGTCATAAGAACGGACCTCTTAGGGTACCCACCCCCTCGGACCACCCGATGGTCCCCAGCGTTTGTCAGCCTGCGTTGATTCGCTGAAGTGAAAATGAAAGTGAAAGAGTATGAATAGTCACGATGGTTTTGTTACACCGTCTATAGACATAGATCGGTTTAGATTTCTTTTTGTTGCAATCACGACTCTGTATCAAAGTTAAACCCACATGGTTCTCGGGTAAATCAAAGTAAATATCGGGTTTCAACCTATATATTGGGTTTCGTTCAACCTTTTTAGGACCTCCCAGTTAGGTACGTTTTCTTAAAGGACTCGGTCTTTTTAGTTACGGTATGAGGAGGGATGGGGGAAAGAGACTCACGTGTCTGTTTGCTTTGATGGGATGTCCGATGACCCGTTTCCAGTTTTCCATGAACCTAGTCAAATTACGATGACTGGGGTCCTTTCATGTGTATTTGAGTAAAATGATTTATATCAACACAGAGTTTTCGTAACTTGAGTAAAAAAGATTTACATAAAAAGACATAACTTTGTATTAAACCTCAATCGGACATTTTTATTTCCATGACACTTATAACAGACGAACTGAATCCTCGTCGAGATAACACTTTATCGATCTTTCGAGACTTCGACCTCAGTCTTTCTTAGAATCCAAGTTTAAGACTGAGTTGATAAACTAAGACATAATGAAATCCGTTCAATGTGTTGAAGGGATTTAGAGAAGTAGATTTTATATCCCTATTATTTAAAATGAAATCGTTTAGTAATCAAACTTAGGTTACTCTACTACATTTACTCATGAGTATTGTCACTCACTGAGACTTCCTCGATTTTTCACCGATAAATCTAAATTTTTCGTTATCTGAGTCAGTGCCCAGTCCTTCACTTACATGAATTGTACATCTCACTGGTAAACTAATAACTCTTTTTTTAACCTCCAAACCTATAAAACTTTTAAGGTACATTCTATATGTCGTCTTTCACTTTCCGGGAGTCAGTAGAGGCTGAGAAACGTTGGGGTACCTGATATGTCAGGTACCTTAAGAGGTTTATAAGGTTTATGCCCCAGTAACTATAAACTTCTATATGTCGTTGGTGGGAGGTTTATGGTTGTTAGGGGCATAGATTTAAGCGTCGGAACTGGAGAGGAGGTTCGAAATCTGAGACTATAGGTCGAGGGGTGTCCAGATGATGTAGAGTTGTACAGGTTTTGACTTGAGTCGTAGAATGGGAAGTTTTGGTAACAATAAAGGATCGAGCCACCTCACACGGGCATTAAGTGAGTCAGTGTTTTAAGTCTTTAAACTTACCGCAGGATCTTAGGAGGTAGAGAGTACAAGGTGGGATTTGTAGACTTAGTTCCCGTCATCATGAGACAAAGAATTTGGACCGTCTCGAAGTCTTGATCCCATGAAACCCTTTTATAGTTCAGGACGGGGTCTCCAAGATTGTCCTCTGTCCCTACTTCTGGTAGCGGTACCTTTTCTTTACGTTTTTTCGTTTTACCGACAGACTCCTCCGGAGTGTTTATCGACACTTTTCTTCTCTCCGCTTTTCGTTTCCTATTTTCTTTTCTATATTCGTAGACTTACGTCTCAAGGTTTCTTATCGTTCTTCTCTATTCTTTCGGAAGAAGTCGCTAGTTACGTTTCTTTATCTCCGTTTGTTGTCTTACCCTTTCTGATCTCTAGAGAAGTTCTTTTAATCTCTATGGTTCCCTTGTAAAGTACGTTTCTACCCGAGCTATTTCCTGTCTTTACCATACCTGGATTGTCTTCGTCTTCTATAATTCTTCTCCACCGTTCTTATGTGTCTTCTTGATATGTTTTTTCAAGAAGTACTGGGTCTATAAGTACTACTACACTAGTGATTAGATCTCGGTCTGTAGAACCTTACACTTCAGTTCACCCGGAATCTTTCGTAGTGATACTTGTTTCGATCACCTCCACTATCTTAAGGTCAACTCGACAAAGTTTAGGACTATCTACTACGACACTTTCACGACGTGAGTTATACGGTTGTTTAAACCTTTTGAGTCGTCACCGGTGTCCTGACCTTTTCCAGTCAAAAGTAAGGCTAAGGTTTCTTTCCGTTACGGTTTCTTACGAGTTTGATGGTGTGTTAACGTAAGTAGAGTGTACGATCATTTCATTACGAGTTTTAAGAGGTTCGGTCCGAAGTCGTTATACACTTGGCACTTGAGGGACTATAAGTTCGACCAAAATCTTTTCCGTCTCCTTGGTCCCTAGTTTAACGGTTGTAGGTGACCTAGTACCTTTTTCGTTCTCAGGGTCTTTTTGTAGAGAAAGACGAAATAACTGATACGGTTTCGGAAACTGATGCACCTAGTGGTCTTTGACACCTTTTAAGACTTTCTATACCCTTATGGTCTGGTGGATTGGACGGAGAACTCTTTAGACATACGTCCAGTCCTTCGTTGTCAATCTTGACCTGTACCTTGTTGTCTGACCAAGGTTTATCCTCTTCCTCATGTAGTTCCGACATATAACAGTGGGACGAATAAATTGAAGATACGTCTCCTGTAGTACTCTTTGCGACCCGACCTCCTTCGTGTTCGACCTTAGTTCTAACGGCCCTCTTTATAGTTATTGGAGTCTATACGTCTACTGTGGTGGGAATACCGTCTTTCACTTCTCCTTGATTTTTCGGAGAACTACTTTCACTTTCTCCTCTCACTTTTTCA